>JAKZAP010000007.1:27202518-27490573 GCA_023053575.1 Branchinecta lynchi | reverse complement strand
TATCTAGCGGAGATCCACTGCTCGCCATACTATTTGTTTTGGAGATGTCTCTTTTGAATCCGAACAGTTCAGCTGTTTCACTGTTCCTTGTGAGGAAGTCCTGGAGCTTCTGTTTGCTGGTCTCCATTAGGCTAATGTCATCGGCAAAGTCTATGTCTCCCAGTTTTCTGCCATCCTTGATGTCAGTGCCGTATGAGAGAACGCACCCTTGCTTCACGCCCGTCATAAAGAGGTTTTTCCTCCATTCATTGCACTCCTCTAGCAACATTCTTAGCACGAATACGAGATCCGCACATGATCGGTTTGGGCGGAAGCCATGTTGTTCTTCGCGGAGGTGTTTGTCGACTGCTGGCTGTATGTGGTTCAGCAGGATGGTAGCCAGGAGCTTGCCAGGTACGGGGAGGAGACTGATCCCTCGCCAGTTTTCACACTTAGTGAAACGCCCTCCTTAAAGATTTTGATTAGAGTACTTCTTGTCCACTGACGGGGGACCCTTTCGGTTTCTCATATCAGGTTAAAGAGTGTCATCCAAACTGTTATGCAGGCGGTTGCAGACCACTTCAGCATCTCAGATGCGGTACGGTCTTCTACGGGCGACTTGCCGTTTTTAGCTTATTTAGGGCACTAGTGATTTCGGCTGAAGAGGGTGGGTCAGAGTTTACTGCTAGCCTGATGAAAGGCTCATCTGGGGTATCCGGTTGTTCTGTTGGTGCCGGTCGATTAAGCAGGCTTTCAAAGTGGGTGGCCCAAACTTCACCGACCTTTTCGGGGTCAGTGATTAGCTGGCCGCTCGGATCCCTTACAGGTCCGTCCACGCAAGGCCGCTTTCCGATGATGTCGTTCGCGATTTTGTAGACAGCTCTTGAATCCCCTCTTTTTGATGCCTCTTCTGCCATCTGAGCTTTCATCTCTAAAAAATGACGCTTGTCCCTACGGGCGCTTTTTTTTACGAGTTTGTCCCGTTCCCTGTACTTCCCTGTACTGTCTCATCTGATGCATCATTTGTTGGGGCATAGCATGCAACTATGGTCATTTTGACGTCGTGTCCGTTTAGTCTTGCGGTGGCTATTCTGGGGCTAACAGCCTTCCATGATACCAGTGTTCTGGCTGCTGCTTTTGAAAGAACTATGGCCACTCCTTGCCTACGTTTTTTCTCAGAGCAGCCGAAGATGATGGTAGAGCCTCCTGGCAGACTTTCTTTCCCACAGCCAAGCCACCTCACCTCGGACAGGGTTAGTGCATCCAGCCTATACTTGGCCATTTCTTTTTTGACCTGTTCTGCTTTTGACATTTGGGCCATTGTTCGCACATTCCAAAAACCTATCCTCAGTGGCGTTTTCGCGTCCAAAATTCGTGTCCGGGAAGGGAATGCAGCGGTCGTTATCGAGATCGGTCCGGGTTTTTTCTTTTTGGATGTTTCAGTTGCGTACCTTTTTTCCCCAGGGGGTTTCCCCTCTGGGTCCCAGGTGTGGGGGTGGAAACCCACAGCCTAACCCTCCTCGCTTTATCCAGGCTTGGGACTGGCTGTCCTCCGGCAGGCGACAGAGTTACAGGCGGTGTTAATGGGTCCTTGGGGGAGACCTTTTCCAATCTTCTTCATGGTAGATAACGTGTGTCTAATTCTCACTTGTAATCACTTGTAATCACATATAAACTTCACAAGAATCCTAACATCAGAAGCTTCTTACATAATTTTGCTTCTATGATGTCCAAAAATGCTGTAATTACCAATTCTCCTTTTTCAAAAGCTTTTCTAAAATCTTCTGTAATCCTAATTAACGGATCTATAGTCGAATGGTATTTTCTGAATCCAGCCTGTTCACTTGGTAAGATCTTGTTGACTTCGACAAACCAGTAGAGACAGTTGTAAATGACCTTCTCGAAGACTTTACCTAGTGCTGGTAAAACCATGATTAGGCGGTAGCTATGAGTGTCGTCTGGAGGTTTACCAGGCTTTAAGCAGAGGTACGGACGGCTAATTTCCAAATACTTGGGAATTTCGATTGTTCCCAACATTTACAAAAACACTTTAGAAGTGCATTTAGGAATTCTGGTGGGCTTTGCTGGAGCCAAGTCTGGTGAATTTCGTCTGTACCTGGTGCCGCATTTGGATTGCAATCTTCGTTTGCTTTGTTCACCTCCTCCATTCTAATCTGATCACATAAAGCTTCAGTGCCCTGGTACATCTTACAGCATACTGCGTCGCTTCTTTTGGGTTTGTTATCAATTAAAGGTAAATCAAATTTCAGTTTGATTTCAGAATTTTTCGCAAGCACTTCTACTTTCTCAAGATGACTTCCTGTCTTTAGTGGGGAAAAGTTCCAAAAACCGGATGGAGCGGCGCAGTGGCTACGGTAGTCTAGTCAATACTGTCCATGATCACATAAAGTGAGCACCGTGGCGAGATTTTTTTAAAGTTAGCTTTTTTTTGCCAAATTTAACTATTTCCATCCAGATTCTAGCTTTTAATGTTTCGAAATCCCAAGCCTAAAACTGGCTTAAAACTCCAGTCAAATGACGTGCCCTTTCACAAAATAGAGAATATTACGAAAAGCGCAGCAGTCGGAATTTTGGTAACTGCATTCATTGTTCTTCCAGTAGAATAGTTTCAATTTCTATTTTTATTGCTTGATTTTATTTTGAATTTTTACAACTTTGCTACCTCAGTCGAGGGGGGGGGGGAGGGAGACACTGGAATGGAGCTTAGCTAAAATGATGCTTAGTCTGTCCTGATATCAGTAAATGTGATATGCTACATCCTATAAAACTATCTTGCTTTTCAGATTTCAAAGGCATCGGAATTAGATGAAAATGCCATTGTTGTCCAGACTATAGAGTTTGAGTTGGGGAATCCGAGAATACCGAAGGCAAATCGCTCCCCTGATATGGCTGCCACCAGATTTGACACTGCCCGGAGCACCTCAACTCATCTCCTCAGTGTAAGTTTGTTTTGTTCTGTTAGAGAGTGGGTTCGAGTTGGTGGTAGAAAAAACCTTAGAAGACTTCTATTGTGTAGCCTATAAAAGACATCGTAGGAAGTGTGAACAGTCAACAGACAGATGTGGATTGGTTAAAAGAGAGTCCTGCAAGACTGCAAGAATATCCACCAGTTGACTTCTTTTGGGATCCTAAAACTTGCATTTTGGGATCCCAAAAAGGGAGGGGGGGGGGGTGGATCAAGGTTCAAGGTAGGCTGGATCTACCTTTAAGGTTCTAAATGCTATATTGCTATCCGTTAATGGCAATGCAGCACTTTTAATCCTAACTTTCTGACCCATTCTTATCACAAAAGGTTAGAATATGTATATTATGCCAGATTTTCAGGTAGATACGAGCTCCTATTGATAAATCAAAGGCCCTCTAATTACAATCTGAAATTGAAAAACTGAAGAATTAGAAATATAACTAATGAAAGTAAGGGAATTGGTGCCAACTACTACAGTAACTGCATTCATTGTTCTTCTAGTAGAATAGTTTCAGTTTGTGTTTTTGGGATCCCAAAACATAAGTGGAGGGATACCTATGACATCGCAAATGTTGTCCGTCTGTCTGTCCGTCTGTCCGCACGATAACTCTCGAAGGGATTGAGGTATTTTGATGAAACTTTATAGGAGGATCCTTCGAGTCAAAGAACAGGTCAAGCTCGAATTTTGGGATCGAAACCTTTGGTCTTGTTATTGCTTGATTTTTATTTTGAACTTTTTACAACTTTGCTACTTCAGTCGAGGGGGAGGGGGACACTGGAATGGAGCTAAACTAAAATAATGCTTAGACTGTCCTCAGTCCTGGTGCAAGTAACTGTGATATGCCACACCCTATAATGATGGTGATAAAATTTTATCTGCACACTCAAGAAGAGGAAAATAGTGCAGTATAGACAAATAAAAAGAAAAAATACACTGAGCTTACAATAATGTAGTAAATGCACAAGATTAAAAAAATAAACATTTAAAAAGGGACTAATCGGGTATAAAAAAAAATCTTATTCCTAGATGGAATGCAGAGAAATGGCCAAGGGCAGAAACCTGAAGGTCCTGGGCAATTGAAGATAACTTTGTACAAGGGTCAGAGGGCAAAAAAGTTGCAGTTATACGGGAATTCCTATATGGTCGAGGAAGGTACAGTAGAAATTTACAATATTTGAAATGAATCTTTTTAAATCTTTTTGTCTCAGTATACCAAAAATTCCGGAAAGGTTGCAGACAGAGGGAGAACAAAAACTATTATATAAACTACCAAGGGCTTTTCTGTTATACGTTCCTCTATTTGGAACTATTTTTCTATATCCAACACAAATGGAATCGTGAACAGCCGAAACAAGTCAAGTTTAATCAAGTTTAGAAACAGCGTTATTGCATTTTTTTTTTTTAGAGACTGTGCTATGATCATGCCAAGCCATTTTACGGTAGGGGAATTGGTGAGTTTTTCATGTTGGAAAGAAATACCGGAATCTTTTGGGCTGTTAAATTTAAGATACTGACATTAGAACCTGAACCTGAACCTGAAGAAATGTTAACAGAAAGGCCAATTGGAGAAAGACTCTGACAAATTGTTTTTATGTTAGATTCTAATCCACTTTTAGTTCGACTTGTTAATAGAATGTCGTCAGTATAAACTATATAATTAATACTTAGGTCTCAGGAAAAATGTTGGCAATAAACATGCCAAGGCAATGCGAGGCATTCATAAATGGCACTTTTGTAAAACAAAAGGAGATAAGACTCTACCCTGTGGTACCCCCTTGCTTACAGGAATGGGTTCCGAAATCGCCCCTGAATAAAACTTATAAAACTGTCTTGCTTTTCAGACTTCCAAGGCATCGGAACTAGATGAAAATGCTATTGTTGTCCAGACCATAGAGTTTGAGTTGGGGAATCCGAGAATACTGAAGGCAAATCACTCTCCTGATAGGGCTGCCACCAGATTTGACACTGCCCCAACCACTTCAACTCATCTCCTCAGTGTAAGTTTGTTTTGTTCTGTTCGAGAGTGGGTTTCAGTCGGGGGTAGGAAAAGCCTTAGCAGACTTCTGTTGCGCATAAAAGACATCATACGAATTGTAAACAGACAGACGTGGATTGGTAAAAAGGAAGTCCTGCAAGTTTGCAACAACATTCTTAAGCTTTTTGGGATCCGTCCGTTCGCTTGTCTGTTAGCAGGATACCCTCGAAGGGGTTGAGAAGTTTTGTTGGTATGAGGATTAATTGGGTCAAAGCACAGGTCAGGTTCGTAGATTGGCTTCGAAGCCGTAGATTGAGGGCTGCGGGAGGCGAGGGGATTTCATATTAAGAGGCAAAAATTATTCGGAGAAGCTAATGAGGTATTCAATTTAGGGGTACCGTATTGAGATATGCTGAATCTGTATCTGAAACTTAGTCTGTCGCCGGATAGATAGTTCACCCGGAATCAGGCCAAAACCGAATACGACTAGAGGCTCGACAGAAGTAAATAGATACGCTGAACCTGTTTTAGTGCCGGTTATAAATCGGTTACAGTATCGAAATATGGCTCTCGAAAACGCGCTGTATTAGTATAAATGGTGTGTCTATATGGTACTGTAGATTTGGATAAAGAACATGTTGGACCAGTCAATTCTGTGATTTGGCCAATTCGTACCGTGGCTGAGACAGGAAAGTAAAGATAAAGCAGCTACCTAATTGATCTGGTCAAGTGGTTGAATATGACAGGGCCGTATCTAGGGGGGGGGGGGGGGGGGGCAGGGGTATGGGATTCGCACTTCACCCCGAAACATCAATTTTTTTTCTTATAGGCTTTAACCTTTGTTCTATATTCTTTGTATGGCACTTGCAGCCTCTGGCTCAAGTGCCATATACCGATCACAATTCCGTCTGTCGGTCGGTCCGAGTTTTTTTTCACACTTTCTCGAGTTAGGATACTTCCAGATATGCTAGGACGAGGAAGCTTGGCAGGCATATCAGGGACCCGACCAAACTAACCTGTAAATAATCAGTTTCCCAATCCGAGCATATTCGGGGGAGTGGAGGGCGGTGGAAACTTAAAAATTGAGGACAGTTTGTCACACTTTTTCGAGTTCGGGTACTTCCAGATGTACTAGGACCATGAAACTTGCCAGGCGTATCAGAGACCAGACCAAACAAACTTAGAAATAATCCGTTTTCCGATCCGACCATCTCGAGTAAGAATGGAGGGCGGGGGACGGGAAATTGAGTAGTGTGTAACTTTCGAACGGGTGTTCGGATTGGAATGAAACGTAATAACTTATGTATCTTTGCTTATGTAACTTATTTATGTTGTGTCTTTCCTTAGCTTATGTATCTTTGATGTCCCGTTTAAATTCATGACCGGATTCGGTAGCCAGGGGGGAGTTGGGGGGGGGACCGGAAATTTCAAGAAACGGTTAGAATTGAGGGATCGGAGTGAAACTAGCTGGGAAGAACAAGCATATGCTCTAGATAAATCTTTTAGACAATTGTACTTTATTCTGACACTTAGGGGTGGGGGTGGAGGGGGTTTCCCGGAATTCCGGTGATGGCGGTTTTGGAATTTTTACGACGAAACTTGGCAGGCATATCAGGGACCCGATCAAACTGGCTTGAAAGTAAAAATTTCGTCGATCTGATAATCGTGTGGGAGTGGAGGGAGAGGAATCCGGAATACTGAGTCAGGCGTAACTTTGGAAAGGTTGATCGGATTCGAGCGAAATTTAAGAATTGGATAGAGGACATTTCTCTGTTGATCTTTTTCATATCCGGACCGGATCCGACAACTAACCTGACCCGCTTAGAATGGAGAGACCGGATGGAACTTTGTGGGAAGAACAAACAGATGCTCTGGGTTAATCATTTACTGAACTGGATTGGCTCCGGGCACTGTAGGGGGGAGTTGGAAGGGGGAGACCCGAACTCTCGAGAAACGGTTAGAATGGAGGGATCGGAGTGAAACTTGCTGGGTAGAACAAACATCTGCTCCATGTAAATCTTTTACACAATTGGACTGGATCCGGACACTTGGGGGGGGGGGGGGCGGGGGGGTCCCGAAATTTCGGTTTTTGGGGATTTTCACGACGAAACTTTGCATGCATATCAGGGACCCGGTCAAGAAGACTTGGAAATAAAAAAAAATCCCCAGTATGATAATCTTAGGTGGGGGGGGGGAGTGGAGGAGGGGAATCAGGAATATTGAGTCATGCGTAAGTTTCGAGTGAAATTTAATAACTGACAGAGGACATTTCTCTCTGGTGATCTTTTTCATTTCCGGACCGAATCCGACAACTCCTGGGGGGAGGGGGGAGGGAATACTTGACCCGCTTAGACTGGTGTGATCGGGATCGAACTTTGCGGGAATAAAAAATAGATGCTTTGGATAAATCATTTACAGAATCAGATTGGCTCCGGTTATTGTGGGTGAAGTTGGAGGGGGGGGGGGGGCTGGGATTCCGGTGGCCGCGAGTTAAGGTACTTCTAGATGTGCTAGGACGATGAAACTTCGCTGGGATATTAGAGATTCAATAAGATTTGATTAGAAATCGCGACTTCACAAATCAGATTATTCCTTAAAGTACCAATCTTGACCACAAAGTAAGAAAAATACTTTTAAGCAATATATTCATTTTCATGATGCCCATCAGCCCATTATCACTTTTTTCCTCAAGGGTTTGCTTACTAATGAAGTTCTAGGTCCCTTAGAGTGTTCATCTCAACCGCAAAGTCGAAACTTACTTTTGATCAGTCAATACATCTTAACCCATGCAAGTGCCATATGAGCTTACAGCTCTTGTTTTCTATTTTTTTTATACGGACTAGCTCCGACCCGTGTGCACCCCCCCCCCACCACCACCGCAAAAAAAAGTAAACTCAAGGGTACGGACCTGGACTAGGGATACTATTTGCTTCTCTCCGGTCCAGACCCTGAAATAATTGTAAGTGCAGAATATACCAGAATATGCACCTTCTGCGCTCTTTCTATACTATTTCGTTCTGGCGTCACTCATGTTCTGCGAAAGAAGGAGATTAAAAAGATGAGATCATGTTATTTTAAATATGCGAATCGCCTGCTCCACTTGTCGAGATTATGTCATAACCATACATTGACGGAGAAATTCAAAATTCAAGATGCAAGTGTGACCCTTTTGGATGTTTCCTCATCGCTTTCAAAAATCATGGACAACAGGGCCCAACCAGCGCACGACGTCGTCCACTGCTTCCTGACCGAAGATTGAAAATTTAGTGTCTTTTTCTGCGTTTCTATGTGTGTTTGTTTGTTTTCTTCATTTACTCCACCTTTTCAAAATGGCGGGTCATAAATAAATTACTTACTTACTTACTTATAGTATTGTTAATGTTTATGTATTAGATAAAGGAAGAATAAAAAAACCTTGAACCTTGCGTACGGAATCTGGCGAAGATTGAAAGTGTACAAGACCGGACAGTCTAGACGAAGAAGTCGAATAATCCAGAGTTGGGAAGGTCTGGTTAGTAGTTCGGTCTCCCTGAGGTTTTACGCAAGGGCCGAGAGAGGCATGGGGTGAAAATATTTATTTTAAAGTGGGAATGGATAAGGAAGAATTGAACTTATTGCTTAGTTTGCGGGCCGATAGTCTGCCGTTGGGGGAGGTATATGGGTGGTTTAAATGAGAGAACCGGTCCTTACTTCTGCCCTATGTGTAGAGATGTGACTGAAGATGTTGTCCACCTGATGTGGACGTGTTGCGAGTTGGATGAATTGAGGCGTGACATTTCTGTGTTTGAGAGTGTATTGTGAGGAATGGAGGGTGAGAATGAAGAGTGATTGTTTGCAGTGATGAAGAGTTTGGAAAGGTTAAGCTGGCAATGAGGCATCGTGATAATTTCATTTAGGGATTGTTGAGTTAATTTGCTTATGAAATGGGGTTCACCATTTGGTTTGTTTGTTTGTTATTTGCCATGGCCCTCGGGCTTTTTCTGCAATCAATATCATATCTCCCTTTTGGCATCCCATCGAAACCTTTGGTCTTGTTGAATGAAAGCTAGCATTAGTCATTTTCCCATCAATTTGAGTCCTTTTTTCTGAAAATTGGTCGAATTTTCGTCAAAACAGTCGGTTTTTCTGAAAATCAGTGGATTTTTGTGAACATCAGTCGATCTTTTCCAAAACTGTGATTTTTGTGGTTGAAAACAGTTTTTTTCTGCAGGAAAAGTCGGTAAAAATTATCAGCCGATCGGTAAATGCCTCGTCCTCCCCAAACATTGTGGCTTGTAACGCCTCTGTTCAGGGGTGCTGGCACAGGCGTAAGGCAATTTAGACATTACTGTGCTTTTAAACTAGTAGCGCGCCATCTAGCTAGTTGACAAGTAAAATAAGAGCGAGTTTCCAACTGCAAGTGTTACAGTAACAAAATCAGAGGCATATTACATTAGTTGCGTTTGTGATCGAAGTTTTGTTTGCCGTTGGCTTAGCCGGTTGCTTAATTTTCGTTTCAAACGCCGTCGAAGTTCACCGTTTGCTTATTTAGTGCTTGTACGACTCCGGCGATCCTTACCCGGCCGCCGTTTCTTCAACGTTTCAAGTAAGCTTTGAACTTGCTAGCTCATGAAGTTCAACGGTCACAGTTGAAGGACAAAGACACTGTGACCAGCGACCAAAAACGGTATTTAAACAGAGACCTTTGACTTCGAAGGTAACTTCAAAATTCGATGAAAAATGCAAATATTAGGGGGTTTCTGTTGGCGGGTAAAGGTGAATTATTGAAGTTATTATTTATGTTTGTATGCTTGATAAGATGGGATTAGGAACTGGACCAAAAGTGATTTAGTATACGTTGGCATCAGTTATTTAATGTATTTTACCTTTTTATTTCAGCATGTCTGTCAGTCCTCCATGGACGAATCTGGCGACGATTCTAGTGACGATAGTGACGACTATGAAGATGACGACTGTGAAGTTGTCCCCGAATTTGAAGATGTCCCCCCTCTACCCCCCTTACTTCCTCCAGATATCAACCTTGATGATCCAGACACAGCAATAGAGGATTGGGGGTTCAGTGCAATTGCGACCAGTGTATACCAGTATGCAGAGGATGTCCTGCGTAAAGTCTGGTTGAATATTTCTTGGACTGTTTGCCATTTTCACACACTGCCACAGTGGTTGCAAGACAATGATTTCATCCTCCATGGGTATCGGCCACCTTTGCAGTCTTTCAAGAGATGTTTGCATAGTATTTTCAGTGTTCATACGGAAACGGGGAATATTTGGACACACTTATTGGGTGAGTCTTCTTATTTGAATCTATATGCAGCCTTTTTGACAGAACGAACGTTGCCGCAAACAGAATATCGAAAAAGAATATCAGAATACCTTCTATTCCTCACTCAAAACTTTGTTCAGTATTAGTTGCGTTTTTGCAGATACCATGGTATCTGATACACGGTGTAAAGTCGTTTTTGCAGTTATCGTGGTATCTGAGACCACGGTGAAAAGGTGTTTTTGCAGTTATCGTGGTATCTGATACGTGGTGACTGATCGTGGTATCTGAAAAAGTCGTCTCACTTTCATCAATTTTTGTCAAATTGGTGGGAAAGAAGTTTCGCACTTTGTGATGTGACTGAATATCAGTTTTTCTTGAAAGATGACTTCGAAAAGTTTTACCATGGTATGCATTGTTGCAAAAAACGCAACAACACTGTCAGAAGTTTCATAACAGATAACACGACGATACGCGGTTTCAACAGATAATGCATAACAGATAACACTTCGGATATTATCTGTTGTGTTTCAAAATGTTCTGTATAATAAGCTTTACCCTCAGGAAAAACCCAAAAACCGCCAAAAAGTATCTGCTGAGTTTTCCGACATCATGGCGATAAGGAATAAAGTCAGTAAATGCTTTTTTGGCTCTTCCTAACAAAGCTTGTTATGCATAACGTTTTTAAACACAACATATAACATCCGAAGTGTTATCTTTTACGCATTATCTGTTGAAACCGCGCATCCTCGTGTTATCTGTTATAAAACTGACATTGCATTGTTCTATATCGGAATGATGAATTTATGCTTTCGTCAAAATCCGGACTCGTGCCGTTGTAGTGGAAATTGCACATTGGGTGGGTAGCATGTCGCCCCTGTAAAGAGAGGGTCGCGGGTTCAGATCCTGTCCGAGGAGCATTTCTCTTTCAGTTCAGTATGTACAATATTTCCATTCCCGTAGCGTCTTTTCCAAATACAAGCACCAACTATACCACCTGGATACCAAACATCAGGCTTTATTCAACCAATGGCTAAACACGGATAGTCAGCTTACGATGCTTTGGCAGTAAAAGTTCGGCCCTTTTGGCAGGAGTCCTCTTCAGGTTCAAGTCGGTCAAGGATCTGACGAGGTCCCGTACCCTTGACTATTCGTTTTAGGCCATTGGTCGAATATATATTTCCCAGTCAGCTTCGGCTCAAGGAATTTCACGCTTTCTGGAGGAGCGAAGGTTTAAATAGGGTTGCTAATGTCGTCGCAGGGATTTGAGTGTAGGCCCGATCAGTCCTCTCTTGTGGCACTTGCAGCTCCGCTCTAGTGCCATATACCGATCACTTTTCGGTCGGTCGGGCGGTCCACTTTTGTCAAGTTATGATGTGCTAGGACGATGAAACTTTGAAGGCATATCAGGGACGCTACCAAACTAACTTGAAAACAGTCGCTTCGCCGATCCGACAATCGTGGGGGGAGGGGGGGGGATACAGAATCATGAGGTGTGTCCAGCTTTTGAATGGGTGATCGGATCTTAATGAAACGTGATATTTGGAATGACCTCATGTCCCTGATTGCGAGAAATCTTGTGGCAAGCTTAGAGTGGAGGGGGGTCGGGATGAGATTTGGTGAGAAGAACAAGCCCAAGCCCTAGTTGACAAACTGGACCGGAACCGGGTACGGGGAATTGGGAGGGGGGGCTCCGGTGATTCTGGTGATTCCAGTTTCAAGTATTTCCACATGCGCTAGGACGATGATGGTGATGTTTTATTGATCCACCAAAACTGATGGTAATAAGATAAATGATTATATAAATACGCTAAAACAAACAAACACTAAAGCGAACTCTAATCCATCGGAACGACTAAAATAAACAACAACACATGAAAATGGCCAAGGCAGATTAAACACCGCAACAATAACAAAAACTTTAAAACACTAAAAACATTAAAAAAAAAATTGAAAAAAAAAAAAAAAAAAAAAAAAAAAAAAAAAAAAAAAAAAAAATAATGTACCGCTCATGGTGGAAAGATTGCAAATTATGCTCGAGCCCTTGCAAGTTACGTCTAAACTTTTCATGCTTTTTCTGGACTTTTCATGTGCTAGGACGATGAAACTTGGCAGACGTATCAGGGACCTGATCAGATTGATTTAGAAATAGTCACTACCCCCATCCGACCATCGGGAGGGGGGGACGGAGGAGGGGGAATCCTGAATCTTATGCCACGCAGAACTTTCGAAACCTGAACTTGTCTCTCATTTTAGGTCTGGAACGGATCGATCAGATAACTGTAGGGGGGGGGGGGGGCGAAAATCTTGTGACAGGCTTAGACTGGGGGGGGGGTAAGACTAACCTTGGTGGGAAGAACAAATACAAATCCTAGATAAATCATCCGTAGAACGATACTGGATCCGGACACTGTTTGACGTGGGGAGGGGAGTGATTCCGGTGATACTGATTTAAGGTACGTGGTACTTATGTGCTAGGACAATGACACTTGGTAGACTTAAGAAGGACCCGAACAGATTGACTTTGAAATACTCACTTCCGGATCCGATCATTGCGGGGGAGGAGAGGGAAAGGGGAATTCGGAACAAAGTAATCTGAAGGTACTGCGGATACTAGCCATGATGGGGGAAACCGGTAACGCTGCTTCTTGTGGTTTTACAACCCCTTTATGAGGAATTGCAGTTCCAAACGAATATTACTTTACTTTCCAGGTTGTATTGCATTTTTTGGTGTCGGTGTATTTTTCATGTTCTTTCCAATGGCGGAGCTGACGGGTTTGGACAAAGCTGTGTTCGGTGCTTTCTTCATTGGAGCCTGCTTCTGCCTCGGGTTGTCGGCAGCGTTTCACACTTTTCTGTGCCATTCGGAAAAAGCAGGAAACCTGTTTAGCAAGTAAGTTGAGCCAGCCATATAACACTTTGTACTGAATTACAGCGGTTATGCTCCGTCATGAGCTCAAAGAAGACTAGAATGATCAAATGAGGTTGAATCCCCAAACCAGTTTTCCGACTCAGTTGGCCTCTTTGTTTTATTTTGATATAGACGAGACGCGTTGATTTGTTTATTATTTTGGTATTCAACCCTGTGTAACGCCATGGAGCTTTGTATGGGTTGACACTTATTTTGTTCATTTGATTTGTAGTTTATAAAACTAAACTGAGCTCCCAAAACCACAACCAGGAGTGTGCAGTTGCGAATACTCTTTAGCATAAGATCACGGGGTGTAGTAAAACGATTGTAAATACAATAGGCTTGTAACCGTTTTTTATTTCCCGAACAAAAGCGAAGGATACACGATGACATTGTAAACCTGTCTGTCGGGCCACCCTTCTATCCGGCTGATGTCCTGTGTAACAGCCCCTCTGCCAGTACGAATCGAAACAAATGTTTGTAAAGAATAGTGTCCCATCCTACTGAAGCGTCAAAGAATGATGTGTTTAACTTATGTAGTGTTTACACGGACAACAAATCACGAGTAGAACGGAACTCCGGTCTACTCGAAAGGATTTCGTTCGTGAAGGCGGCTAGAAAAAAGTCTAGCGGGAGGAGAATCCTTTCATTATGAAAGGAATTCCGGTCTGCTCAAGAGGAATCTCGCGTCGGCGCTTGTAAAAATACAAAGAAAAGTCTAACTAGCTTTTGAGAGCAGATGTCATCCGTACTGATGTCATAAATGCTCTCAAAATATCTTTTTATTGGCTAGTAAATTTATTTTTGTCAGATTTTCTGGTTTGAAGAATTTATATTTTCCCTCTGCGTGTAAACATAATTTTGTCAGAAATATCGGATTCTGTTCAAGTTTGTCTGTACTTGTAATTGCTGCATTACGAGCAGTAAGGTCTGCCTTTTTTTGGGATCCCAAAACGTAAGTGGAGGGATACCTATGACATCGCAAAAGTTGTCCGTCTGTCCGTCCGTCCGTCCGTCTGTAAGCACGATAACTCTCGAAGGGAATGAGATATTTTGATGAAACTTGGTGAGAAGGTTCGTTGGGTCGTCGGACCAGTCAAGTTCGTAGATGGGCTTTGTAGCTCTACATTTAGGGGTGGGGGAGGGGATTGAAATTAAGGGACTAACAAAATATTTTGAAACAGCTAATGTGATAGTCGATTATGGGGTAAGAAGACATGCTGAACACGATGGTGAAAACCATTTTGTCATCGGACAAGTAGTTCGCCCGGAATCCGGCCAAAACCGGAAAGTTTTTTGAAAGTAAAAGTTTTGTTTGAAATTGATTAGATGTTCGATTTAGGGGTAGGAAGACATGCTGAAGACGATGGTGAAAATTATTTTCTCGACGGACAAGTATTTCGTCCGGAATCCGGCCCAAACCGGAAAGTTTGTTGAAAGTAAAAGTTTTATTTGAAATTGATTAGATGTTCGATTTAGGGGTAGGAAGACATGCTGAAGACGATGGTGAAAACTATTTTCTCGATGGACAAGTATTTCGCCCGGAATCCGGCCCAAACCGGAAAGTTTGTTGAAAGTAAAAGTTTCATTTGAAGTTGATTAAATGTTCGATTTAGAGGTAGGGAGACATGCTGAAGACGATGGTGAAAACTATTTTCTCGACGGACAAGTATTTCGACCGGAATCCGGCCCAAACCGGAAAGTTTGTCAAAATTAAAAGTTTAATTTGGAGTTGATTGGATGTTCGATTTAGGGCAAGAAGACATGCTGAACACTTATGTGAAAACAAGTTTTTACCCGGACATGTAGTTCGTCCGGAATCCGGCCAAAACCGGAAAACTGTTGGAAGTCAAAGTTTTATTTCTAGTTGATTAGATAAGCGATTTAGGGGTAAGAAGAGATGCTGAGTCCCTGTGTGACAATCGTATTTTACCCGGACATATAGTTCGACGGGAATCCGGCTGGAATCGGAAAATTTGTTATAAGCTAAATTTCTATTTGAAGTTGATTAGATGTTCATTACTGGGGAAAGAAGATACCCTGATTTCGTCTTTGAGCTTTCTTTTTTCGCCGGACAAGTAGTTCTGGAGTTCGGCCGGAACCGGGAAATTGGCAGAAGTGGCAGGAAGTTTTCGTCAAAACAGATATGACTTATAGGGGTAAACACACATGCTGAATCCAAATCTGAACTTGGTTTTCTCAGGTGATTAGCTATTTGGCCTTAATCTGTTTCTGAATTTTAATTGTAAAAATGTTCAAGGAGTCTGGCGAAGACTGGATCTGGCTAAGACAAGACCCAGTTGTCTGGATCAGATATTGAATTTTTGGGATCCCATCGAAACCTTTGGTCTTGTTGTTCTTCCTCCCTTCTCTCCGTGGTCGCGATAACTCCTTGATGAATTGAGACATTTCTGTGGAAGTTAGTCAATGGCTTTTCAGGTCAAGCGGGATCTTGAGCTCTTAGTCCGTGCTTTGTAAAGCCTTTATAGGGGGGAAGGTGCTTAGAAATTCAGGATCTGAAGAATCTTCCGGTCAATTTGATTGGAAGGTTGGCTATAAGGAATTCTGTTGCACAAACCAAGGAGTACAAACACATGCTGAAGCAGAACCGTTAAGAAGTTAAGAATAACTTAATATTGAACCCTTGGTATATGGTTAAAAAGTCTCTTCGCTGGACCCTCAAGAGATGATCTTATTTTCCCGCAATTAGCTACGCTTTACCTGTTCTATTATGTCAATTGTTTGCATGTTTTGAGTTATTAAAAGACAAAAAGACTGGGACTTCGATACACGAATTTCCTTGAAAACTTAAAACTTTTGCATTATAATTGTTGATGAAGTGGGGACAAACGACTTGAGATAGCGCTGAATGACTGAGCCGGGGTGTAGACGCGTAAGAGCTTCTCGTCGCCTTTCGTCCCAAGATGTGTTGCAGTGGATTGTCCTCGCTTAGATGCCAGCTCCGGTAGCAAGTCTGAGGCAGTTCTGCCCGAACTGAATTGCGAGAAGATGGCGCCTTTCAGATAAATTGCGATTCCTTCATAATCGTATAATATTTTTTTTTATGTGGTACATATTTTTTACTGCACCCATAACTTTAACTGATAATCACTCACGTAACTTGAATTTTCCAGGCTGGATTACTGTGGTATATCTTTACTTATAACTGGGTCCTTCGTCCCTTGGCTCTACTACAGTTTCTACTGTGATTACTACCAGAAGATAATCTACCTGTCGGTTGTGCTTGCGCTGGGAATGACGACGGTGTTCATCTCCCTGTGGCCGCGGTTTGGCGAACCGCGGTTCCGGTTCCTTCGGGCAGGTAGGAAGATTTTGAGCGTGTTTCACCCTCCTACTATTAGTTATTATTTTCGTTCCAACCTCGTTAGTTAACTATGGTGACCGTTCCAACCTTCTCGAAATAGTAAGCTTACCATGCTCAGGAGCGTAGTAAGCGTGGTAACTATACCTCTCTGTAACGTGATCGGTAACATTCGCCCGTAGCATGATATTCTGCTGGAAAATTGTTCCAGTCTTAACGGTAAAAAGCCAGAATTCGTAACGTCATGCGTGGTAACTACGGTAAGTAGGGTGGAACACGCTCCTTGATGCTTAGCTCATTTGAGAATTGGACTAGATTTTGCTCAGTACACATCGGACAAAAGAGCATTATGTGGATCAAGCCCGTAGCTCGAGCCGGAGCAAGTTCATGAAAGAGTGTAGCTACAATAGCATACTGCGGTGGGCGAAAGTACTCCTCTCACCCTCGACCTAGGGGATTGGCTGGGTTCAGAATGTAGAAAGCGAGGTTTTCGAAGTGGCTGATTACGAAATCTGTCCTTGAGAAGAAAGGTCCGAACTCGTTTTCTGGCCATGTTTTCGTAACCTATGACCGCAAGAGCGATAATAGCAATAATGACCAGGTAAACGGTACAGGTTCTTGATGAACTCAAGCTGAAAGACTTGGGTCGCAGCAGCCAGGTACTATATTGTTGTTTTCCTGCCAGTTTCTGCTTTCATCAAAACTTCTGGTGTTTCCCTCTGATTCCCAAGATTCAAAACGGAATTACTTGAAGAAATTCATTCTGCAATTTTTTGGCGGTTGGACTTGATTGAACCTGCTGGAAGCTACAGCCGGATTTACTGGTACTGACTTGAGATACGACGGAGGTTCTTCTGCGTATGAGAAGTAGAGGACCACTTTTCGAAAGTTGAGGAGGTAGTCCCACTTGAACCCAGAGGCGTTACTAGCCAAAATGTTTTTTTTTTTTTGGGGGGGGGGGGGGGCAAGTAGGCATGGGCACTGTTCCTGTTTTCTGTTTCTGTTTCTGTTTTTTTCCTCCTGTTTTGCTGTTTTCTGTTTTCTGTTTCAGGGACCCAAAATAAACAGAACAGCTGTTTTGAAGCCAGCTGTTTTTTTTCTCACCTGTTCTGTTCCGTTTTGGTGTGTCCTGTTTTGCCCTGTTCCTGTTTTTTTTTACCTGTTTAAACAGCCAAATCTGTTTTTTGGGGGCAACCCTTATCAGTACAACACATCTTTTAACTCAAGATTTCCATCGTTTCGAAATGCCACATTCCAAAAGAGGCCAATTTGTCAACCTTACCAGTGACCCACGCGAATTGTGGATGAGATGACGGCTATCAAAAATACTGAGCAAAAATCAAGCAATAGTAGGAACAACAGCAAAAAACGGGAACTTCAGATACTGTAAATATTTATTCAGCTGCTGACGGCGAATTGCATTTGACTGAGCTAAATGGATACGTAGTCAGCTAAGTCTTAGGCTACTGTTGCAGCCTTCCGACCCTTCGTGGCAGAATCAGTCTTCGGGTCCAATACGAGCAAGTGCGCAAGCGCTCAAACGTGATGTGTAAAAGTAAAACGTATATCATATCAGAGATGGGCGAATCCGATGATGAAAGGATTCGAATCCGAATCCAGGGCTAAGTACGAATCCGAGTCCGAATCCAAATCCACCATTTCATGCTGAGGATTCGAATCCGAAATCGAATCCGGATTCGAATCCGATCTTAAAAAAAGTTATGTTCATAGGTTATAGTTTAAAAATCAGAGGTGACAAAAAACACTGATATTTCAGGTAATCAGTTAATGTGATAGATTACTTAACATATTTGGTGGTGGACACCAGACAATTTGATTGTCTAAAGCCCACTGTGTAAAAATTGGGAAAACGGAAACTGAAAAGGTGTAGAATAGAAATTTGAGCGGATTCGTAAGATTCAGGGTTTGGAATCCGCTTCCGAAAGCAGAAGATTCAAATCCGGCCAAAAGGACGAATCCTGGATTCGAATCCGAATCCGGATTCGCCCATCTCTGTATCATATACTGTGTACGAACAGCCTAATAACCATTCGCCCTTGACGTTTAATTCATTGGTCAATATGGGCCCAGTTGCCAGCGTTTGGATGTGGGGGGGGGGGGGGGGAGTATCACCGAAAGATACTTCTAGTTGGGTCTTTGGGTGGGTCCAAAGACCCATCTGGACAATGATGTTCACGCATTCCAAATTTCCACCTTAGTACCAGGCATGTTTAGCAAGTTTGCGAATTTGGTCAGACAATTTACTCTGGGCAATCCGGGCCCAGTTGCACATAATTCGCAAAATGGTGGTAAGCCTTTAAAATTTAACTGAAAAGCCAACTAATTTTTGTGTCATTTAATTAAATATACTGAATTATTGGGATTCTACAAAGGGATTTTTTTATATTCCACTATCTGCTCTAGTTATGACGTTCAGAATATGTGCGGCCGTCCCTACAACACAAATTCTACTATGACTCGGGAAATTTTAATCTAAACACAAACGCTGTTTTTCATTGGTCAGTGGTGAGATTGGTGAAGATTGAATAGTGCCGGAACAAAAGAAAAATCATAAATCTCTCTCGTAATGCGTGCAACAAAAATACAAGCGCATAGAGGTACCACAAATCACACGGAAATTCCACTATTTGAAAAACGATTACTCGTGAATAGAGGAAGAACCAAGTAACGCGTTTTCAGCGGCTCTTCAAGCTGTTTTAAGTGAATAAGTGATGGGTAACTAGATACTACTAGATTGTCCTATCCCAGCCTTTTTAGGTTAAAACTTTAAAGGAAACATTAGTCACTGGGGGAATTGTAACCAATTGCCCTTGAACCGAGTGTGTATCGGGGGTCGAATCCCAAAAGTCACAACTAGACCCCAAGGCCCATAAGTACACCAAGTTTCAAATTAGTATCTGTCATGGTTCACGAGACAAGCATGCCAAAATAAAACGGTGAAAACCGAGAACGGAAAACCGGCTATCGCGGCCGCAAGAGTGGAGTGTTCATAAATGAACTTTCCATTAAAACCGAACATGTGATTACCAAGAAGGGCTCACACGACGTATTATCTGTTCAGCGAAGTTAAATGTGATTTCAAAAGACTAGTACTTTCAACTTCAAGAAGGCTAGAAAGGCTGAAATTAGCTTAGCGACATCGCAACATCCGCACCGGTTCATGATGTAAACAAACGATAACTGGAATTCCTGACAGTATTTTTGGGACAAGCTCAGTTCTATACGGAAAAGTTGAGATTTGTTCAACTTGATGATGAAAGTGAAACTCCTTTTAACAGATTTTCGCAGAATAGTAGACCCACATTCAGCCCAGAAATCCGCGCGTTTTGAGCCTTGTATGACCATGCTCAAAAGAAACCACCGAGGAAAAGCTATTCGGTATTCTGATTGAACATGCATCTCTCGCGGCCCTTCCCTCACAAAAAAAAATGACCATCATCACCAACCACTGTCACGAAGTGAGGCTTGCTTAACTTTGAGTCTGTATGATCCGTAAACTTTAGTTTATTACCGATCACTATGGCAAACAATCCAACTGGAAAGGCATGCTATGCGAAAATTTGTTGTTAAGACAAACGCAACTTCCATGGCTCATTTTCCATCCGGAAAAAGTGTAATTCATTGATAAAGGCAGCTGGAATTCTGGACCAAGATATTTGTTGTTCTATGAAATGAACTCGAAGAAAGGCATCTGTGCGGTGCAAGGAAGAACTATTTAAGATACTTCATGGTACAGGGCAAACTATAGGTGAACTCTGCCATAAACATAATACAAAAATACGGGAAATCGAATAATAAAAAAAAACCTGTTTTAAACAGCCGGTTCTGTTTTTTTTCGCCTGTTTAACAGCTGTTTCTGTTTTCGAAGTCATCATTTCTGTTAAAACAGAACAGGACCTGTTTTCAAGTTTCCTGTTTTCTTTCTGTTTCTGTTCTTATGTGACCTGTTTCTGCCTGTTCCTGTTTGAATGCAAAAACAGAACAGTGCCCATGCCTAGGGGCAAGGTATTTACCGACTGGCTGGTCATTTTTACCGACTGTTTTTTGCAGAAAAAACGACTGTTTACGAAAAAATGACTGATTTTAAGAAAAAACGACGTTTTTAAAAAAGTGATAAGAAAAAACTGACAACATTCAGGGGGAGGGGACGTCCCCCCCCCCCCCCGTACGTGACGCCCCTGCTAGCACCAACAGTTTAGAGGACCGAAACTAGGTTTCGACTTTGAGTCGACACGTCCGTTTTTTTAGGTTCGGACGGCCTCAAATTAGGTTTCGTTTCTTGGCTCCTGGATGCTTCCGAGGTGGACACAGGCCTGTATTTATGAGGGCAGTCTAGTCCCGTTCAAAAAATCTAGATGTTCTGCGACGGTACGGCAGTTCTATGTAAATTGTCGTATTCATCTTGGTAGTGATTCCTTGGACCTTCGTTCCTCCAGAGCCATCGGTGGCCCATAGAGCGCGTCGACAAAGCTCTTCATTCGACCCGCATTGATGCCGCGGTTTCAGTTTTCTGTTCAATTCACTTTATTCGAAAATCAGGCGACGGAAAGAGCCGATTATTAGTTTTTGTTGTCATAAAATAAACATGTATGTCAGTCGATGAGCCAAAATTAACATACACGAAAGCACAATATATACAGTTGATAACTATTTTCAGACTAACAAATCGACCCGGCATTAAACAACTTAACAAACGAGGGCGCAAAGCTAAGCTCGAAACGAGCATGTGAAGCAGTCTCAGGTTGAAGTTTCGGTGCAGCAGTGACTTCTTCCCATTCAGGCATTAGCGAGGTACCAGCTCTCCTCAGATCGTTATGTCCGGGGAAGTGCTGGGTTCGTTGCCAAGGAGATGGAAACGGAGATAGAAACGGCAAAAGGAGAGGTGCACCAAGTTCAATCTTTCATTCTAGGAAATTTCCTGTGCTTCGGCTTAAGTGGGCTCGTTCCGGCATTCCACTATGGTTTCTCCCATAGCTGGAGTATGGCCGTGTCCCAGGCGGGGATGCAGTGGCTAATCCTGATGGGATCCCTCTACGTGATTGGGACCCTGTTCTACGCCCTAAGGATACCAGAACGGTTCTGGCCCGGCAAGTTTGATATCTGGGTAAGTGGGACCTGTGGTATACTCTGGTTCAAACGAATTTCTTTGTTATTTCGGCACTAAAATTGGTTTCGAATTTTAGCCTTCAGCATAGTATCAATACAATCTTTCGTTCGCATTCAAATCTATTTACCCTCCAAAAACATCCTGCTCTCTCAGCCCACTAAATTACTAGCCAGTTTTTCGCTCCTGAACCCGTTAAATGGGCTCGTCACTGTGTAAACATTGTTAAGTCTATTTAGTGTGTGTTTTAATTATATGAAAAGAATGTAGTCATGTTTATTTATATTGTTAATATGTGTATTTTACTCATACTCCGCTGTTATCCATAAAGCGGGTCACAAATAAATAAATATATTTGATGGTGCAGAACGGATACGTCAGCTGATTTAACCTAAATTCAGCATCCGTTTTGCACCATCAAATATGATTCGCAGTCAGCTTGGGCTGAAGGAATATTTAATAAATAAATAAATAAAAACAAGGTGTTGGGTTTCAAGCTTAGAGTTTCCTTGGCGCTCTTTTATTAAAGAGCGCTTTTTATTAAAGAGCATTTTATTAAAAATGGCCATCATTTGTACCGAAATGGTAGACAGATATATTTATTGACACAAATCAAAGCGCCGAATTAGTATACATATTTCGATCATTAGCCTATACACGTAATGGATTAAAGTAAATTGAATAATTATATGAAGTATTGTAAAAAAGTTAAAAACTTTTACATCAGATTTTCGTTAATTGTGTATGTGTAATGTTTGGTGCTCATCTTGCTGCATATGCTGTCACATTCATTTACTACACTTTTTTGAAATGGCAGGTTAGACATAAATTACTTATTACTTACTTATAGTGGTCTTCCTCGATGTCAGTTTTTCCGTCACATATATATATTTTATTTGTAACCCGCCCAATACACAAGGTGGTAGCGGAGTAAAGAGAACAGCGAAAAACAGCACAAGGTAAATAACAGTATAAACACACAAAATTTAGACATAATTTCGAATTGGGCCCGAAAAATTCATGAAAAACATCATGTACTCGATGACCAGGATGACGAGATGTACACAGTAGAGACGCTGACGTTTTCTCTAGTGATCGAATGACGTCTTGTGTGACATATGGAAAAGCAAAGCGACTTACTTTGTTAGATAGAACAAAATAATAGCAATTCTTAGGTCAAACAAATTGGAGTAGGCGAGAATCAGAAGGTCTGTTACATTGCTAGGGAAACGGCCGCTTACCTTCGAAAATGCGAATTCATTAAGGAGATAAGCAATGCTTTACGGTAAAATGTACCGATAAATAGATAAATATTATTTTTTTTAACAAAATAAAACATTACTTTGCAGTTAGTTAGTAATTAATAAATTGCATATTATCCGACGAGCTTCAACTATCATCTTTCTGTGTGAGAGAAGATTTCAGTTCCCGATGAATTTTTGCAGTTTGACACCTCTGGGTTATTCGAGCCATTAGTCAAAATTTGTATTTATTTGTGACCCGCACTTTAGATACAGCGGAGTAATACAAAAAAAAGCTGAGAACTTGGAAGAGGGAAAGATTTGCCCATTTCGTGTTGGTAATCCTTTAGCTGAAACTTCCGGTGGATCCGATGCCAAACTGACTAGTCAGCAGAGATTTTGAGATCCTTATTTCATAACTTTAACTAGGGCTAAGAATGGTCCATTTCATATGTTCTTTGTCCACTCCTTGATCATCCTTCGGGTAAATACGATTGAATGAAAGTGTTTAGGAGATCTCGTGTACAGTCTGCGCTGGATAAATTTATCCGGTGACCATCAATTCAGTTTAACTCAGTTCATTGTAATCTAAAAACAGATAATGGACAAGCCGATGGGTTAACATAACAGGGATAACATAACAGATTACGATTATTAAAATTCAAATAACATAAAAATTAACGTTAAAAAGCGCTTCGAATTATATAAACGAAGAAAATTAGGGGGAGGGGGGGAGTATATCGTGTAGAAATGGGTTTTGGATTATAGATGTACCGAACTTCATACAAAGTTGAAGTCGGCGGCATGAATGAGTACCTAATTTAAATTGCTTTAGGAGCTGAATGAATGGGACTTTCGGAGCTTTAGATCAATGCTATATACTGTATCAGCGATGGACGAATCCGATCATGAAAGGATTCGAATCCGAATCCAGGGCTAGGTACGAATCCGAATCCACCATTTCATACCGAGGATTCGAATCCGGAATCGAATCCGACCTTAACAAAAATCAAATCATGTACATAGGTTATAGTTTAATAATTAGAGGTGACAACCAGCACTGATATCTAAAGTAATCAGATAACGTGATAGATTACTGAGGATGGCTGGTGGCGAAGACCAAAAAGTTGGATTGCCTAAGCGCACTATGTAAAATTGGGAAAACGCTAACCGGAGGGATGTATAATAGTCTAGACTTTTGAGCGGATTCGTAAGATTGGGGGTTTGGAACCCGAGTCCAAATCCGAATCCAACCTGACAAGCAGAAGATTCGAATCCGGCCAAAAGCACGAATCCGGATTCGGATTCGCCCATCTCTGTACTGGATCCTCTCAAACAAATCCGACTGTTCCTGGGTCAGCCCAAAATGCCATCGATCGGACATCGGCCGTAAGCAAATAACTGAGTCACCACTTCCGTGGGTAGACGGCCTTCTCCTTATATCCAGGCAAAGGTGTCTTCATTCTTGGTTATGTTTTGGAAATCGACGCGAACTTATTGTAGACGACATTAGACTATCTTAAAGGATCATTTACACGGCGGGTATTTTCCCCGGAGACGAGAGGGGAACGTGTTCACACGGTACCCGGGTATTTTTCAAGGGAGACTACTGTCATGTGGCAATAGATTCCAAGGTTGTAAAGCTCAGGATATCTCTTAATCGACACCAACATGCGTCCATTTGGATACCTTCTTATAGGGAAATAACTAAAATTATTGCTCGAAAATCCGATTTTCTTCTTGCGCTGACGTCGAAGAATACCCTTCGACAAACAAATCCCTGGGTAAAAAGTTCGCGAAACTGAAGTCCAAAACACCCGGGGTGTTGTTGCTGTTGCGGGGAAAATACCCGCGGAGTAAGGGTAAATACCCTGCGTGTAAACGTAGCTTAACAGTATTTTCTTACAGTTCCAGAGTCACCAGATCTTTCACTGCTTCGTTGTAGCTGCGGCCTTCGTCCACTACCATGGCATCACAGAAATGGTGCAATACCGAGTGACAGTCGGAGAATGTCAACCCGTCCCTGTCTAGAAGCTGGTTGATAGAAAACCAGTTCATCTGAGGTGTGAGCACACTATATATGTGCATAGTTCCATGTTGAAGTGGCCCAATGGCTAGAGTGTAGTGCAGAAGTCGGAAACAGCAGCGTGTTGCCGTAGCGAGTGTCTTAACCTTAACACATTGTTTCGGAGAGAACAGGCCAAATGCCAATATGAGCCAAGTGTCAGGGTGCCGGATCCGCGCCACGGTAAAGGCAAGTTCTCAGTAAGCGTGACCCTCTCTTTGGTTTGAGAAAAAGGTGGTCTGGCTGGATCGAAATTCGCGGGCTGTGAGTGTAACGAACTTTCTTGCTTAGCCTGACGTCTGGTGCATTGTGGATATTTGTTATGCTTGAGATCTCGTCCCGCTGTATAATATTCGCCGGGCTCTGTATTAGAACATAAGCACATTTCTAAGCCTCAACTAACCACTGAAACAGGGAATAGTGTGCCATTTCAGAAGAGGCAGACGAGTTGTTCTCTGGCTATTCAGACACTGGCTATTCAGACAAGTCGTAAATCTTGTGCAGGCATAGAACATCTTAATTTGGGATTGGTCTGCTAGACCTTTGTTCGAGAGGGTTGACGACAGGCCTTGGATTGTCTTGGATATGTGCAGTCCGAATCCGGACTGAAGCAATAGCGGAACAATAAATCCCATTGCAATTGACCTCGAGACATCAGCGAGGCATTAACGGGCCCTGCTATAAATCAGAAGTGACGTACCGTCTAAGAACAATTCACTGCTGCATCTAGTGTCAAAGCTTGGATTTTCGGACGTGTATTTGGGGGGGGGGGGGGGGGGGCTCGAGTAGTATTGCGCTCTAAGGGGGACGAAGTCCTTGGTTGTGATAGGTCTTGTGATTATCTTGCCGTATGTCTTTTGTCGAATTGATTGAAAGTACTGACATTTATTGCTGCCGTGGTGTGAGGAGTTTTAGAAGCGCGTATGGTTGACGCTGTGCCTACTAGTTTTCATGCGTGTTGTGCAGGTTCAGAACGAATTTTTTTTTAACTTGATCAGGAAAATGCGATGGTTATTGTAACGAAACCTTAGGTCTAAGTTGGCAGATTTCTTTTCCCGAATAGTGTTTGTTTATCTTTCGGAGAGTAATTTTAAAGTGATTTTATGTGTGCCTGCGACTGGTTGGCTGGTCACGAATTGAAAGTGATGGCGTAGCACACTCTAAAAAGTTTCTCCGAGTAAGGATTAAAGTTAGCTGCGGTATATTCAAATAATGTATATAACGGATACGTCAGCTACGATTCTTCATCAGCGATATTTCGTCCCTCCGTGGCAAGGGTCCTCGTCAGACTGTCAATCTTCAGCGTCAACGTCGGGGAAGGAAACAAACCTGTAATGCAGTATTTGCTAACGGGATTAATCTTATCTGGGGATAAATCAGAATTAGAGACACTGTTATCTCAGCAGAGACAAGATTAATCCCAGTAGGAAATAGCACAAGATTTGTATTTACAGTGTG
Organism: Branchinecta lynchi; assembly: GCA_023053575.1. Taxonomy (NCBI): domain Eukaryota; kingdom Metazoa; phylum Arthropoda; class Branchiopoda; order Anostraca; family Branchinectidae; genus Branchinecta; species Branchinecta lynchi. The sequence continues at coordinate 27,464,250 of JAKZAP010000007.1, read as the reverse complement.
GCCTCTTGAGGTACGTTGAATTATGTAGAGGTGCTGTTTATTTCTTGGCGGTGTCTAGGTAGTACGAACAGGTGGGAGGTCAGGATTTTTGATGCCCAGCGGCGTTCCTCCCATACCGACCACCCCATACAGAGAAATTACCAATCCAACTGGGGGTAGAGGAAGTGTATATAACCTTGTACTGGATATGCCCAAGCAGCAAAGATTCGAAGTAAAGAATTGTCAATTAGCCGGTTGCAGAAAGTACTACGTTTGTTTTCTTATTCTTGTCGGTACACGTAACGTAGATTCCGTAGTAGGTTGTACGTCTTTATAATCAAGTCGGAAATAAAAGAAACCTTAAATTATACGTGATTGTGGTTAAACCAGGATATTGATACAGAACAAAGAGTAATCACATTCATTCACATTGTATTCACCTTATTCAAGTTCGAGCGGATTAGTTACAATAAGCCCTTCATTGTCTCATTACCAACATTTGTGACAGAGATAGTAGAATATCTGTGTATGTATTGTACATGGAAAGCCAAATGCGCCATGGTACAAAAAAATATTATGCAAATCCAATAGTAACTACATATTCAACACACTTTCTGAAGACAAAACAAAGAAAACTAACTACGCCAAACACTGCCAGGTTTTTAATAGTATCTGCGTGGTTTTTATTAGTGGCACGAAGCCACTTAATAATAAGCACAAGATGATAGCTTTCACTTTCTACTCCCGAGACGGTGCAAAACTTGCATTGCTCGGGAAGCAGATTGAAGGTCTTCTACTCATCATCGTGAGCGTGTTCCACCCTACGTACTACGCACGATGTAACGAATTTTGGCTTGGCGTCAAGGCTGGAACGCATTTTTCTGTTTTCATCAAAATATCACTCCACAGGGTAATCCAGCCAATCACGTTACAGAGATCCGTTGTTACCACCCTTACTACGCTCCCGAGCATGGTAAGCAAATGGTTAGTATTTCGATAAGGTTAGTAATTTTGTTCGAGGTTGGAACGAAAATAGTAGCTAATATTACTGTAGGATTCTAGGACAATTGGTTACAGAGACAATTCGTCACATGACAATTGGTCACTAGGACAGTTCGTCATATTTTTGAAAATTTGTTGTTACAAAGGTAGTTTGGATAAAATAAAAAATGCCACCCCTTCACATTATTTTTAATCCTTGCTCTAATCTCCGAGATTTAATCATCAGTTCTAGTGTTATATATTCTTGAGGAGAGTCAAGGTGTTATTAGTTAAATATGGAACTCGCAAAGACCGAGAGAGGTCGTTGACAACTCTATTATTAAGGATTCTCATACACAACAGACAAATTCAAGCAAAGAGCGATATTCTCGGGAAGTATTCGTCGACAGCGTTAGCTTTTCTCCCAATGGTTGATATCCCATCAGCGTTAGACCGCTATGTTCAAATCTGTCCATCGGAAATATATCCAATCCTCGACTACTTTGAAGACACTTACATAGGAAGAACACCACAGGCCATCAGGGCAAGCAGAAATGCTCTCTTTCCAATCCCTGTCTGGAACATCTTTGAGCCCGTCGCAAAAGACCTTCCTAGTACTAACAACAATTTGAAGGATAGCATTCAACAAACATGTTGGAGCAGCTCATCAAGGTAAATTCATTTCGTTTCTGCTGTCGGAGCAGGGCAAAACAAAAATTAGTATTGCGGGATTTGTTGTTGGGTGCCCGAAACCATCCAAGAAGTGGAAGTACGAAGACTAACCTGCGACTGAAAACCATAGTAGGGATATATTGGTCTAGTCAAACTGACTTACTCGAATATATGGGGGAAATTGATAAAAAAAAAATACGTGTTTTAATGTATTTTATAGCCATACTATTTTAGTGTAACTGAGTATTTAATAATATATAGCTTAAACACGAAATCCTAAGTTTAAATAAAACTCTTTGTGACGAAATATCCTAATTAGGAATTGTCCGTATGACGAAATGTCCTTGTGACGAATTGACCGGACACCGTATCGGCCATAGTAGCGGGGTAGCAGTCAAGAGGTCGTGCGTTCGATTCCTACTCCCGGCACATAAACCTTTTGCTTTTTTTTTACAACTAACTCAAAAGTCGAATTCTCGGAAACTGCCCGGAAACTGCAATGGTCGTAAGGAACATTTTTCTTACTCTCAATATCGACTCAGGGTACATTCTTGATGTGTCAGCTAGCTCCCCGAGTCAAGGTTGAGTCACGTTTTCTGTTCCTTTAACTGCATAAATCCGAGTCTGTTTTGGATCCGTTTTCGCGCTAGAAAGAAATACAAAACGGACGTGAATACGCTCGGATTTTACACAATGTGAAAATGCGCCGTCCTGCTCATTGGCAGGAGAACCAGATCGTGGTCCTTACCATTACGTACGGCTATTTTAGGGAATAATCCTACTGTAGCCCCAGATGGCTTAAAGGACCCCTCACACTATTTACTCTTCAACTTGAAGTATTTTAAAATATTTGAGTACTTTAAAACTAGGCTGTGCCTTCAATAAATAACCCACGGTTTTGGCTGTTTTAGGCCTTTCTCGAGACCCGTTGACTTATAGCGAAAGCAGGGAAATAATTTACATAACCGGTTTTCCTGATGGAAAAACTTATCGCAGACAACCGTCGACAGCGTGATACACATCGAAGGTAGCAAAACACGGCAAGTGAGAAAATCAGCGTGGTTCTGTTACAGGGGTTAGAATGTACCGTACAAATTGTGGTCTCCGGGTTTAGAAATACATGGAGCGATTATGGTAGTAGGTTGCGTTATTATTATAGGTAAGACAGGTCCTTTAAGAGCATCCAAGAAGAGTCGAAGTCGTCTGTTATGTAAGCTTCTGATCAGTTCTTTTGCCGTTCCGGGTGGATACACTGTCAGAAGTTTGATGACAGAGAACACATGCGCGCTTTTGTGTCAAATATTATATAACAGAATGTTATCAGATAACACATACTTGCGCATCTTTAAGTCAAACATTACGTTGGATCCCAAGGACTTTCTCTTCTGACCGTTGAAGTATTATGTTCGGAGAAAAAAATGTATGTTATGATCCTTTTAAATGTTATTTATTAACATTTAAAGGGGTTATAACAGAAATATTCTCATAATTTTCAACACAAGAGCTAAACATATGTTAAATGTTACCAGAAGATACGTTGGTGTTGATTACACTGTAAAAAGAAAATTGTTGCAGTATTCGGTACTGGGATTAATCTTGTCTCTACTAAGATAAGATTATCTCTAATTCGGATTAATCTTATCCCAGTAGAGATAAGATTAATCCCGGTAGTAAATACTGTAGTTAACTTTGATCCTTACTCGGAGAAACTTTTTACAGTGTAGGTGCGGCGAAGAATGTTCTTCTGTCGCCCCCTTCTTCTGGATTCCTCTGTTGCCGGTCCGCGTTAATACATATTTCAAACTGCTTTAGCTTTAGGCTCTGTGAAGGTTTCCGTAGTTTCCACCCGCCCACCAGGCCCTCCTAATACATGTGAGCAAGTGACAACAGTTGCCAGTCCCGATTAGCCTAAGCAAATGACTCAATGCAGTACGCAAAGTTACAAACAGATCCTGTATTTGTCTTTTCAACAGGGTATTAACATTATATGTCAAAATTTACAGATACAGTGACGCAGCAAAAACAATGTCGCGCTTAATGAGCTTGATGGCATCTGCGAACTTTATTTCAAGTTCGTTGTTTCCGATCGTCTTGGCCGCCTGGATCATCTGGCGCAAAAGCTCTTCCAGTCGACGCATACAGCGAATGATGCTGCCTACAGGAAATAAATAAAACTTAATTAGTATTACAGTGAACTAATTTCACTAATTTCTGCACTTTTCATCCTTCATACACTTTCTTCGAAGGAGCCCTCGCACTATTTACTCTTCAACTTACGGTGTTTTAAAATATTTGAATACTTTAAAACTAGGCTGTGCTTTCACAGATAACCCATGGTTTTTGTTGTTTGAAGCCTTTTCCGAGACCCGTTGAATTGTCGCGAAAACAGAGAAACAATTCACCGCTAACAAGCAAAACATGGCTAGTGAGAAAATGAGCGTGGTTTTGTTAGAGGGGTTAGAATGTACCGTACGAAATTCGGGTCTCCGGCTTTAGAAATATACGGAGTGATTATGGAAGTAGGTTGCGTTAGTATTATAGGTAACCAGATTCGGTAAAATTTTGGGCTGGAGGCCCAAAAGTTTACTAAAATTGTTCGGTATTTTTTCGATTTACGGAGATTCGGTAGTTATACAGACTCCTAAATAGGCTATCTGTACAAATCTCTTCGGTATAATGATCGGGATTCGGTATAGTTGCCAGTATTCGTTAGTTATCACGAATTTCGTGAGAGAATTTACTGAAATCATTTGGTAATTTTTCGATGCCGAAACTATTCGGTATATTTATGGAGATTCCGCAGTTACACAGACTCCCGAATAAGCTATTGGTTCAGAATTATTCGGTGTCATGATTGGGATTCGGTAATTTATTATGTGTCATTTCCAGGATTCGGAAGTTAACCACGAATCCTGACTTTGTTCCAGTTTCGACGAAAGTATACCGAATATGAATATTGTTCGGTAGTCTTTAGATACCGAAACAATTCGGTATACTAACCGGGATACGGTGGTTATACAGAATCCCGAACACGCTATCGGTCTAAACTTATTCGGTATAATAACTGAGATTCGGTAACTTATTCGTTGTAATTGCCAGGATCCGGAAGTTACCACGAACCTCGAAATTCGAGGTCGAGTGAAGCACTGGTCGCAGACGAAAGGGATGATCTGTGATATCATCGATAGTCCTTACTTTTATTTTGGATCCCAAAAAGAAAATCTGATCATAAATATTTCGAAAATTCCGCCTGCAGCACTTTTCGTAATGTTCTCTATTTTGTGGAAGGGCGCGTCATTTGACGGGGGTTTTAAGCCAGTTTTAGGATTGAGATTTCGAAACATTAAAAGCTAGAATTTGAATGGAAATTAAATTTGGCAGGAAAAAGCAAAAAAAATTTTGCCTGCGGCGCTCACTTTATGTTATCATAGGTAGTATATTGACTAGACTACAGTTGCTGCTGCTGCCGGAACGTCGCTCTATCCGTTTTCTAGAACTTCTTAAGAGTCTCGGTATTTCATCAACGGTAAATGATAGAATTTGTAAGAGAAGCAGTTAAATTTTAGCCTACAAAAACAAAAAAAAACGGATTTCGAAAATTTTCGCCTGCGGCGCTCGATTTAATTTTCTGTTGGCTATAATAGATAGTAGCTGTTACTGCAATCATGCCCGGCAACGTGTTCTCTATGGGCTTCGCCAAAACGCCGCCTAATAGTTGGCTTATCGTCGTTCATGCTGCCTTTTATTGTTACTCTTCCTACGTAATCGTTTCTGTTCCATAATTTAAAGCTCGAATTCTTAGTTCTAGGATTCGGTAAAAATTTTGAAAGATTCGGTAAAATTTTGGCTCTGCACCCCCCCACCGAAAATGCACTTGCGACGCCCCTGTAGGTAACTTCACCTTTAACTTCAAAAACAAATATCAACGTTTGACCGTTCTGCAACAATGAATCAAAATAACAACAATGACATATTCTCGCCTTTCCCCGAGGACTCTTTTTGAGAAGACCCTGTCTTTCTGTTTGTCCCAGGGACTCACTCCCCGGTGAGTCAGGCGGGAAAAGCTCCGATTATCATCACCATCATCAAAAAGGATTCCCTTTCTGATTAGAAGGAGAATCAACCTATAATGGTGTCGGTGCAATGCCAAAGTTAATTAAAAACCATCAGAACAAACAAAACCAAAAATAAAGTAGATCCAGACTAATTTCATCAACTGCATAATTTTTTATCGAACAAAATCGATTTTGGAAGCATTCCCCGTGTTCTCGTTGTTATCCGTACGCGGAATCCACGTGGAGTAACTCCTTCTATTCTCGCCGTTCCCATCGATTCCCCGAGGAGTCCTCGGGGAACGGCGAGAATACGCCTAATATGACCTTAGTTGCGTTTTTGCAGATACCATGGTATCTGTTACCACAGTAACTGGACATGCAATTTGAAGAATATGAACAGTAATAAATCTGCAGTGAAGACAGGCTTTTACTTTTAGGAAAATACTACTCAAGACTACTGATGGTGCAATATTTTCAGTTTCTAATCTGCTTTTTTGTGTTTTAAAGTTTTCATGAGGATAGACAAAAAAATTCTAAAGAACCTACCTTCAAAGATGTCCGTCATCTTGCAAAGATCGATAAAAGGCGCTCCCTTGCACCAGGCGGCTACGACGTCCATGAGGAAAGGTTTGAAGGACTCCACATACTCATCCTCTTTCATATCCAACTTGCAATCAACACTTACTTTTGCTATTCGCCGAGCAAGGTCCTGAGATAAAAAACAAAATTAGCTCCATCCCCATTAAGTATAAATCAAGACTAAGATGAATTAGGTAGTGGGGTCACAGCAGCATGGCTGCAAGTCAGGGTACCTGGAAAATGTTGAGCGGCAGAGTAGAGTACAATTTAATCTGAAAATGACTTTCATAGCAATGCAATCCAAATGAAAAATTTGTAACCTGCGTAGTAGTATGGTAGTAGTACGAAAACGTTGCATGTAATACTATGTAATAGCAAAGAATACTATCATTTAATGTGCCTCAGACTGGTCCAATCTTATGTAGAAGTATCCAGTAACATCCTGTCTTGCCATAGTAGCATCCGGTCTTGCTAATACTAGCATACAGTAGTATGCAGTAACACGGTAGCCTTGACGTAGAAGCATGTAGTAGCATCGTTAGTACTGCATGCAACTTTTCGTACTACTTCATAGTACTATTTTGAGATAAATTTTTCATCGGGATCATACCGAATTGCATTTCTCGTCAACATATCATAAACGAAAACGTTGTCAATTGGCATTTACAGCAGATTTGTAGATGTCAATATATACATATACAATTTAAACACAACCAAACTATATAAATCAACGGTGAAACTCTATAAAAAATATAGGGGTACTCAAGGGTCATTAACACGGCGAGTATTTTCCCCCGGACATGAGAGGGAAAAGTGTTAATCCGGTAACCGGGTATTTTTTAAGGGAGAGTACTGTCGTGTGGCAGTATATTCCAAGGTTGTAAAGCTCAGGATATCTCTTTACAATCGACACCAACATGTGTCCATTTGGATACCTTCTTATATGGACGTAATTAAAATTATTGCTCGAAAATCCGATTTTGTTCTTGCTGACGTCGAAGAATACCCTTCGACGAACAACTCACCGGGTAAAAAGTTCGTAAACTTGAAATCGAAAATAAACCCGAGGATTTGTTGCTGTTGCGAGAAAAAATACTCGCGGAATACAGGTAAATACCCTTTGTGTAAACGTAGCTTCACTGTAAATGAAAAGAAATGGTAGTGGTGGAAGCGTCGGATAGTGAGCCAGCTGGCCAAGCACTACTGAAACAGGGAATGGGCACCCCACAGAAAAACTTCGGCAACCTCAATCACCCAACGAAGTAGTGATATAGAATATCCGTGTCGTTTCATAGCGCCGTGGCCGCAAGGTAGTGTGTGGGTAGCCAGTAGAGAATTAAACAATTTAGGGACTGTTTTGTATCAGAAAACCGACCTGGCGCTTGCTTTCTTTCGAGCCTAATCTCCTGCTTCACACTGACTGCGTCGATTACATTGCTTTCTCCTGGAGACCCGTCAGCCACGTTTACACACAGTCCGAGAGGATTTAGCATCCAAAAATACGCATGTAAAATTCACACTATGGGGAAACCAACAAGCGACGCGTCAATCCTGGAGCGAGAAAGCAAATTCACATCCGACTACAAAAACTGGACTGCAAGTTCGCGTGCCTTAAGACGCAGCTCCGCGGAAAAAAACCCTGAGACTTTACAAAGGCAAAGGATGTGCACGCACGCGCCGACGCGCACGTTTGGCGTAAAACGCGGAAACTCCCCTTTTTTCAGTAAAACGAAATCCCTTAAAAAGCACCCACTGAAGCCTCAACACCCACTTAACAAAAAACCTAGCGGAGACCAGTCAACCAATCTTTTCTTCTGGACCTTCTTTCCAGTGGAAAATTAACTCTGCTCCAAGACGGAATGGTGAGTAAGAAGCAGCCCTTTCTCCCAAGAAAATCCTCCTTGTGCATCCAAGAGTGTCGACCAGGGAACTCAGGATGGAATTTATGAAGTACTTTTCAGTACAGAAAAAAACTCGATTAAAAATCCATCGATTAATACCAAGGCCCTTAGGCTTCCTATCCTTCAATACACCAATCTCCTTACCCCTCTATTTTGCCCGATATTGCATTGAAACCCAAACTTGGGTGACTTGAGAAAAGATTCATTAATGGAAGTCAATTTTACTTCTTGTTCAAGGAGAGAAATATTTACATCTATTCACAGACTATTCATCGCACATCTACTTTCGTGTGGCGGCTGCGCGCCATCTAGCGGATAACTCGGAAACTTTTAACGGCTAACACAAAATAGCAAAAAAGTCGTGAAGAACCCAGATAAATAACTAGGGACAACACATCATAGACCAAAAGATTTAAAATGATCAGGACTTACTATTTCAAATATTGTAAGATTATTTTGTACCTTCCTCGGCTTTATAGAAATCCCCGTATAACTGCAACTTTTTGCCCTCTGACCCTCGTGCAAAGTTATCTTCAATTGACCATTACCTTCACGTTTCTGCCCTTGGCCCTTTCTCCGCATTCTATCTAGGAAGAAGATTTCTTAGACCCGATTTATAGTCCATTAACTTTTTATTTTTTTTTTATCTTGCGCATTTACTACATTACTGAAAGCTAAGTGTATGTTTTCTTTTCTTTGCCTGTACTGCGCTATTTCCCTCTTCTTAAGCGCGTAAATAAAATTTCATCATCATCATCATCATAGCCCTAAACTAGTGATGAACCCTGATAAATAACTAGGAACAACACATCATAGGCCCTTGCTATTGTCATACCTGCATCTGCTTTAGTGGTCCAGAGAGGGAGTCAGCGAGTTGCGGCATCTCATTTGAGCGCTCGTCGCAAATAAAGCAGCTCAATAGCGAAGCCGTCTGCGTGGCGTCCATTGTGTTAAAGACGTTGTTGAACAGCAGCTCGGTCAAGAGAAGCTCATCACCACTGCAATAACAAGAATAATTATGCTCAGAACGGGCGCAATTTTAAGAAATTATTCCGAGGTTTTTCCACGTGTTGGGTTTTACCACACTGTCAGTCTTCAACATGAATCCTCACCTGATACTGATGCTGATTTATTTGAAGCGGCATTAGTACCAGGTGAGGATTCAAGGTTGAAGACCAGTATTTTGTCTATAAAAAGGGAAAACCGCAATATGCGCGCAATAAAATGTACTACAATCTATACATATTTAGAGTAGCAAGAGCAACTTGTTATTTAGCACTGAACCGCTGTCAATAGGCTGTTTAACAGTAGGACACGTGCTAAGATAAGCCAGATGCGAAGCTATTCAACTTTACTGTTAAAATTAGTAACTGCAAGATGATTGCAAAAAGCAATACCCCCCTGATATCCAGCTATAGTAACGTGCTTCATCGTTGATCCAACTGACGAAAAAATCATTAATCCATAAAATATAAAGCCCACGAGTAACTTTTTCTTGTAATATACGCTAACTGCAGATTTGGAAACCGCCACACCTAACTTTGACTGTTCAAGAGACAATCAAGCCCCCCCCCCCCCCGATAGCTATTAAGCTGCAGCTTACCTGCTAAGTTCACACGCTACCCGGCCCTTCAACTCGATTACGTCCGTGGCGGTACAGTAGCCAAGGCGACGAAGGATTCGCTTTCTAGCTTTCAGTTCTGTCATCTGAAGAAGGGACTTGGCTTTCTTGAGCTCCTCCTTGGCTATTTTCAGCTGGGCACCGATCTAAAAATAGAGCGCGGAGTGAGTCTCCTTTTGTCCGATACTACCGAAGGCCAGTAATAGGTAGTTCATAATTTAGCCAATCCCAATGCCTTTTGGTTATCTAACCTCTAATAGCGCCATCTCCTTGCAGCTGTCTCTTTCGCCCACTGCCTGGTTGTCAAGCTGAGGTGTACTTTTCGAATCGGATGAAACAAAGTGTCAAGGTAACCCATTCAAGAATAACTCTGTCTGTCCAAAGTCCAGCGAGCTGAGCATCATCTGCTTGTTCCCGTCAGCTGCTTGTCAAGCCTTCAAGATTTTCTTCAAAGATGGCGTAAAAGCAGGCCGTTTCTGGTTATGCCCAACAACCTTTCTCTTATATGAAACAGTGATTTAGCCACACAAACATCCACTTCGTTAGGGTTACTACTTGCAAGCATCTAACCTTTTTGCTCACCACCTCGATACAGTTCCGCGACGCCGAGATTCACAAATCCTTCCATGCGCGTACTGAATCATCAGTAGTAATGCGCAATATCATATCTGACAGTTTTGAATATCATCATGTAATAAGTCCATCCTTACTAACATTTCGGATGTCTCCTTTAGTTTTTACTTCTGTTCTTGCTCGAAACATATTACTATGTTGGAGAAGAATGTTATATGCTTGAAATCTTGGCTGGTATTGACGATGACCAATAGATAGGGTGTGTTTGTATCAAACAGAAGCTGAATAATGGAATGGGATCAGTGGGTTACATCCAGGTATTGATAAGGATAATGCCGAAAACCTCTTTCTCCTGACATAACACTTGTTACGCTCATATTTAGTCATCTTCGTTGATGTCTCAGCCATTGGTTGTTACTGAGAGGTCAAGGTTTTCACTTAGTATTCAGTAATAAAAATATGGAATCAATACAGGCATCTTTTTTATCCCAATTTGTCAATTAAAAGTAAGGTAAAATCTAATCTGCTGAACACAATTAATTGGTAATTTAGTTGATTTGATTGTATTGTGTTGGTGGTCCATGTCTCCCTGCATTCCCTTATTCTTTTTTATTAATTTGTTTTTTAGGGTGGAGTTTTAATGACTGGTGGGTATGGCGGCGCGCATACGTTGCATCTTTATTATTTTATTTTCTATTTGTAGTTAGATCAGTTATTAGTTGAGGTATAAGGTCCGGCCTTTTCGTGCTTTGGGCCCTGCCGGATTTGTGTAACATTTATTTTTGCAGAAGTAAGTATATCAATAAACTGCGAACCCAATTCCAAAACTGCAACCTGTCAAATGCCCCCACGTAAGATACAGTAACAACTTTGTTCCGGCATTTTTTTTAAATGTTTAACGCTTCATCAACCATTAAAGAGCCTACATGATATGTTTGACCGTTTAGTATATTATAATTATTATTTTCTTTTTTTCTGTTGTTTCGATGCAAACCGAAATAGCAGTTGACTCGGCAGTTACGCTTGCTTTTTTTCTGTTTATATACATTGATGCGTATTTACATGTTGACATTGGAATCAGTTAGTCGGCACACCCCGTGAGTAAGATTCTTAATGAATAAACGATTTGATTTGAAACCTGAACCTGAACCACTCTCGAGAAGAAAAGGTGTCTTAAAATCTCCACGGTCAAAAATCACATAGAAGATTATCAATGAAACTAAAAATTATTATAATTAAGAATAATCAAATTAAGGAGAAACAAACCTGCAGTTTCTCCTTGTAAAGCTTGTAGTGTGCTTCCAGCTTCTTATCATTGTACAACGGATGCTCCTTCAGTCTTTCTTCAAAGGCATCCATAGATTTCCGGATTTCTAGATATTCCGACTCCTTGATATTCATATCTTTAACCGGATCCAGGAGCGGAATCCCGTCCGGAAAACGTCTCTCGACCTCTCGGATGCTCTTGAGGACACTCTGTCTGTTGTCCAGAGGTCGGAGGTCTTCTGGGAAGTAGAGTCGGACTGACGAGATTTTCTGAATCAGACGGAGGTAGCATGGCACGGTCTTCATCTCGCCGGGCTCCCCGGATCCTGCAGGACGTAGACTCGACACGATCTACAGAAGAAACAGAAGATTGACGAACCCAAGAATGCCAAGAATCACTGACATTTTAGTCCCTCCCCTGTGACAGCTTCGTCGTTCATTGTTGTCCAGTCCAGCGAGAGTTTGTAATAAAAATAATAGGTTTATTGCCCATCATAATGCGCACACGCATAGAAAGAAGGAGAAGTTAAATGAAAAAGAAGGAAAAGAACAAGAAAGAAATGGAAAAAAGAACATTACAGTCAACAGAAATAATGGAAAGAACACAAGAAACTTAAAAAGAAAACCACACAGACTGACAGAATTTATACTGAGTAAATATAATATATGAGTAATTTTTACTGCTCAGCTACTTTAAAGCTGCGCTTAACGCGTTCCTTCAAACATTTCTTCAAACGAGTCGCAAGCATTCCTTTACACAAGTCGCTATTGTACAAGGATGGAAACAATTAACACTTAGTTTGTATCATACCGTTTGGTCGACCCACAACAAGCCGGCTCACTTGTGACTAATCTAAACCTTCAATCTAGTCTTCTGTAATCTAAAGTTTTATTTTAACTGCCTCGTCTCCTTAATGCCGTTTTATTTTGTACTGCCGTAGCCTAGGTGACAACTGTGATCAGAGGCATTACTAGCCAAAATGTTTGGGGGGGGGGGGGGGAGAGGGCGATGTATTTACCGACTGGCTGGTCATTTTTACAGACTGTTTTTGCAGATAAAAACGACTTTTGCTGAGAAAAGACGACTGTGTTGACAAAAAATCGACCGATTTTAAGAAAAACTACTAACTACCCCCCCCCCCCCCCCCCCCTAGTCGGGACGCCCCTGACTGCCAATACCCTGTTCTGACAACAAGAGCCCTTGAATGATAATTTGATCTAGCAGCACGTCTCGGCCCTGTGCAGGTAGATCTCTCGATTGTGCTTTATTTGCGACATTTGTCCGCGGAGTCATTCACCCGAAGCTGCTAAATAAAACGGGTTTTAAACCTTCTGGTCCTACCTACGCTAAAAACGACCACAAAGGGACCAACCTTTTTATCTGCTGACGACTTCGCAAGATTCAACAATATTTCAACGACATACTGCGTGTCCTTCTCCTCCTCCCCCGTTGCGTCTTTGACCCCACTCGACACCTGCTCCTTCTTATAGGAAATGATAATGCCCCAGCCATAATCATCATTCTTGTTCACCACATGTACCATCCGGCCTGGTTGGAGGAAAGGGACTACGTAGATAGGTTTGGTGAAGAACTTCTGGTGTTCGTTGGTGAAGTGGTCAAGTTGTTGTTTGAGCTGGTGGTAGGTCGCGACCTCTTCTTCGCGGGGGACGATGAATTTCTCATACTCTTTGTTCTTGATTCGTACGGCTGAAACGTGGAAGGGACTTTGAACTTTAGTGGACAATTCGTGGGACAAGGATCAAGGAACATGCCGATGAGACTGTTCTGACATCGCTGTATGGCAGCATGGGAAGTTCAATTCAATTCAATTTAATTTCAAAATACTTTCCACGGACATGCCGAATAGCAGTATTGTCGTCAATGGCCTATAGCCTATACAATAAATCACAATCGTCAATTTGACCATAATTATAACAGTTAAAACTCAAACTTGCGTACATTCAATGGTCATATTCACAATTCGTCATAGGCATTAAAAAACTTGACGAACGAAGGTACGAAACTACGCTCGTTTCGCGAGTGAGAAACCCTTGTTGGTGCAAGGCGTGGTACCATCTCAGCCACCGCTCGTTGTGGACGAACTCGTGTAGGTTGATGTTCTTGTGCGACGATATCTCGGTGGATGGCGTTCGCTAGGATACTTTTACCAAATTTAAGGGACAGCTTATAAGACAGCGGGTGGATAGGGTTTCTAGTTTAAATTCTTGGAGGAGGCTTAGGTATGGGACTTTGGGGGATTTTGAAATTACAAGCGTTGGGGTGCGCTCTCAGATCCTTAGATCTCAGGGGATTCAAGGGGAATCGAGGGGAAGCAGAAGGAGAGAATCAAGGTTATTAATAATTTCAGCGCGACCTCCATTTGTTGAGTTCTAGCATTGTAAGGTGTACTTAAACATTTCAAGTCTGAACGCTGGAAACACTATAGAACCTGCCACCCTCGTCTTACCTCGAAGGCTCTCGGGAGCCAAGTAAAAGACATGAAACTCTTCGGAAAATGCAAAAGAACCTAACTGAGATTCAAATATACGCTATAAATTAAAAAAAATTGCCATTGTCATGGTGATAACATAAGTCATGATGATGTCCTCACTTTCAATCACAACGGTCTCAGAAAATACAACTTGAAACTGACTGGTAAGAAATTCGGAAAAGACATTGGAAAATTGGAGCTTTAGAAACCGAATAGTAGAATATTCGAATAACCTCCCAAAAACTGTTCTAAATGCCGAAAATATTAACCAATTCAAAGCAGGTGTCGACTACCACCTGGCTGAAATTTCATTTAGTGTGTAAAGTGTCCCAATAAATTTATAGAGGCAAAATCCTTACTATTTCAATTACATAATTATTATTGCAGAACAAGTCACAGAGGACTCGTAATCGGACGAGTTTCTTCGTTTCTAAGCTTGGAGGCCGTGGTAAAGTGAAAGGACGATGACCTATTATTCTCTTTATGCTAAATCGTCATTTGCGGAAAGGTGGTGATAGAGTTTCATGTAGACTTTAGCCTACGTATTGAGATTAAGTCATCAGCCGCGGACTCAAGTAACCCACGGCTGACGCATATAGGAAAATGCATGCTACCAGGGAAAACAAGATCAACATTAACGTGTTGCGTCACAAAACTGAACAAAAAAGACAGTCGTAATCAAACGGAGTTAAAATAGCGAATAAAATAAGGCGAAAAGGATTTCAGATGCCAAGCAGATGATGCTTGAGGATCTTTCAGTCGGGACCGTGTTTAGACCGAGACAAGAGAAAAACCGTGACTCGTGAAACCACGAATGTATTTTCCATGACAGGCAAACACGGCCTCGAACAAAAAAAAGGCGACAGGCCGCAGGAGTGCCGGAACAACACGCCAATTCTGGAATGTCTTAGAGATGTAGGGTTTTTGCTCAACTGCAGAAATGCAAAAGCGCTACGACATAACATCTTCCTTCCACCCACCAACAATTTAGTTGGAATTTGGCATCGTCAGTATCCAGCCAAATAGTATGACCAGGAGCGGTTAAAGGACTTGTCTTACCTATAAGACTAACGCAACCTACTTCCATAATCACTCCATATATTTCTAGATCTGGAGAACCCAATTTCGTAAATTCTAACCCTTTTAACAAAACCACGCTCATTTTTCACTTGCCGTGTTTTGCTACTTCGATATGTATCACGCTTTCGACGGTTGTTTTTGAGAAAATAGCATCAGAAATACTATTATGTGAAATTCTGTCCCTGTTTTCGCTATAAGTGAACGGGTCTCGGAAAAGGCTTAAAACAGCCAAAATCGTGGGTTATTTCGCACAACCTAGTTTTAAAGTATTCAAATATTTGAAAATACTTCAAGTTGAAGAGTTAATAGTGAGATGGGTCCTTGAGAAATTGCCATTTTCTTGCTCGCGATAATTGCCTATCTCTATAGCAATTTTCCAGCTCGGTTGGTCGCAGTGTTCGCTCTGTACGCATAAAATGCAGTATTTAAGGGCAAATATGCAATCTGAAAAACAAAAGCCTTACTGAAAAAGATTTAGTGGACCCACTTACTATGAATCAGCTTGGGAATATTTGCATACTGTTGAAACTGGAAGAAGCTCCGCTCCAGCATATACTCAGGGTTGATTTCCTTAACCCTCAAGAGATTCAGTACCATGCTGTAGGTAAGATGGAAAGCTGAATTCAGCTCGTCAGCTGCTCCCTTGATCACGTTTCGACCGATCGTTGGGTTGATTTTCTCGTCTAGCATGAGAATGACAATACCCTTGTCGTCTAAACCGCGGCGACCTGCTCGACCTGACATCTGGATGTACTCCCCGGAGCTGACCTAAAATAAAATTGTATGTCACCTTCCATATTACGTCGCAATCTATCCTTGATTCAACCTTTTTTCTTTAAAAAAATATCACGGTATAAAAGACATACTATTACATTTATACATCGTCAGCCGTATTCTAAGCAGTTCCTTCGATTAACATAACAAATCATCAGTGAATTTGTGGCAGAAACGACAATATGATATTAATAATTTATTTATGAGTAAAGAAAAAAAAATTCTAAAGAGAAAAAACAACAATTAAAACAGCCGGGTGAGACCGCGGTGGGCACTTGTGCGTCGATTTGTGAGTTTTTTACATTTTAACCGGATGATTCTTAGGGGTGTTTAAAATGTATTCATTAATTTTCTTTATTCGAAGGTGATACTACGCCATGTATCAACGTTGAGATGGTGACAAGCTAAAGGCTTAACGCCAAACCTAATAATAAATAAATCTTATGTCATGTTTCACGTATGCTAAGCAAAGGGCGGCTTTACATAAAGCAAAAGCTAAAGATTGGAAAAGGTTTAGGAAGTCCCGGATTGAATTTTATTATTTTAAAATTGTAACATATATGTGCTTATTTATGACTATGTTGACGACCCACCACTATTTTTGTAAACGGATAAAATGGAATTAAACGAATTAGAATTAGAATAGCGTCTGTGACAAATCACCTTAGCCACTCGTTAGTCCCTGCCACAGAGTTCTCCGGCTTCATAGTCATAAGAGCAGAAACGGGGTCGAGACGGGGTGGTCTTTTGTGAAGAAGTTCTGGACGTGGAGGAGGCTATTTTTTGTATTAAAGATAAATACCCCTGCTGCGACCTTCAGCTAACCTTGCATTATCTGGTATTTTTTACGTTAATTAGTTTAAATAAACGGAAACATAAATAGCGACCACCACTTGTCTACCGTGCGTCGGCCCGAAAGGAACACTGGCAATCAGTTTTCTCCATATCCTGCTAATTCTTCTGCCCAATTTTCTCATAGTTTCATCCCATCATTTATTTCTGGTCATTTCTTGCAAGTGTATTAGTTAATTTCTTTCGTGTCTGTGTATTTCGTAAATGTTTTATTCCTAATATAGATGGCACTTTACAAAAGGGACTTGTACCGTGACCAATACCATAAACAATTTTTCGAATATAATTTAGAAGTCTAGGACTCCCTTGTCGGAGCCACGTAGACTCACGGTGAAAACCAAATAAAACCAAATATATAATTTTAATGGGGAAAACGCCCTTGAGATAGAAACATTTTGCCATGAGACCCCGTCTTGTGGGTCCTGGTTTGTCTACGTGGCTCCGACAAGGGAGTCCTAGACTTCTAGATTATATTCGAAAAATTGTTTATGGTATTGGTCACGGTACAAGTCCCTTGTGTAAAGTGCCATCTATATTATTAATTTCCGTGACATGGGGATGTGAAATGTTTAGATGAATTTGCCTTCGGACGGGATCACTGTTCCTATGGCCGGCTTCTACCAGACTATTGTAGTGGTTTGCGAACTTATTCACAAGCCCTTCGGTAGCTCAGTGGTAGGGTGACTGCCTTGTAAGCAGAGGACCTGGGTTCAAATCCCGGCTGAGGAGCATTTTTATCTATCAGTTCACTACTTACAAAATGTTTTATTCATCTTCTAGCTTTAAGCTATTTGGAAAATAAACTTGATTGATTGATCTGTTGTTTTCAATATACATCTCGCAATAAGTTTTGGCAAAATTTTGCGTGCATAGTTCTTTTCGGAAAAGTTGTCACGCGTTTTAGAGCCCATTTCTGCATAAGAGAACCCGGCACAGGATTTGATATTCTACCAAGTCCGTTTGTGTTTGGATTCGGTCTTGAACTCGAAAGAAACACGGGAGTTAAAAACACTTGAAGCCACAGAACACGGAACCCGTGTTAGGATGCGCTCCGTAAAAACGACTTGTGACGAACACGGATTGAGAATCGTAAGCCTGAAAACGCAACTAATGTCTCTTACATATCTCTGCTCCTTGCCATCAAACTTCCTACAATTCGTGAAGAGAACCGTCCTGGCTGGCATGTTGAGACCCATGGCGAAAGTCTCCGTTGCAAACAGGGCTTTGATGAGGCCCTCGCCGAAGAGAATCTCAATCGTTTCCTTTAGGATGGGTAGAAGGCCTCCGTGATGAATGCCGATGCCGCGCTTCAGAAGCGGCAGAACGTTGGTGATCTGCGGCAGTTTCTTGTCTTCATCTGAGAGGACGTCCATCGCATTGTTGAATACCTAGGAATGCAAAACTTAGGATTCATCGTTTTCTGATGCAAATGCAGAAAGTAATTCCCTTGTGAATGAATTAATTATGAAGCATTGCCCAAGGGCGTAAGTGCAGTAGAAAAGGACAAAGAAATATAAAATAATCACAAAACACTCAACAACTATAAAATAATCACAAAACACTCAGACAAATATTTTCCATAAAGGTTCACTAATTCAGAATAACACTGATGGGATCGTGGACAGGTAAGTTTCCAATCGGAGAACACAAATTAGAGGAGAGGGCTTCAAGCGTCAACAATGGGTTGGAAATTAACAACCAGCGGAGCAGGTAGCGATTCGGCGTGCGCCGTGGTAGGTAGAGAAGAAATCTGTCATTGCAGGGAATTCAGACATGTTATTTTCTTTCATAAAACCCCCTTGTTCAACACACTTACAAGGTCTATCAGATTCTTTTTTTTGTTTTTAGTCAAAATAAACATGAATATTAAAGAACTCGACATACACAAAATAGGATTAACACGTTGACCAGAGATGCGACAGATAGGAATTTACTTATTTTCCTCAAAACTGAGGAGTAACCTAATATATTATAAATATAATATATTTATTCAAACAATGTTTACAACGGATACGTCAGCTATGATTCTTCATCAGCGATATTTCGGCCCTTCTTGGCAATGGTTCTCGTCAGGCTGTCAATCCTCTGGTTCAACTTCGGGGAAGGAAACAAACCTGTAATCTACAGGTTTGTTTCCTTCCTCGAAGTTGACTGATTACCTTAGACATCCGGATTCGAATCCTCACCACGAAATGGTGGATTCGGATTCGCACCTAGACCTGGATCCAGATTCGAATCCTTTCATGGTCGGATTCACCCGTCTCCGCGCACAAGATACGACGAAATACAGTCTGATGTTCACCCATCTCCGCGCACAAGATACGAGGAAATGCAGTCTGATATGATATATATTTGCTTAAAGCCCGAGGGCCATCGCATACAAAACAAATGAAAAACAAACATCAACTCTTCTAATAAACCTTATTTACAAAAACTTCTCTATGGTTCCAGCCTATCCACAAAAACCTTCCAAACTGCCTAACCCCAAACAAGCTTTTCTCCTTAAACTTTTCCACCAACCAAACTTCCCCGAAAATCTGCTCCCCAAATATTTCAACTCTCAAATCCAAGGAGTGATATTCCGGAATGGTTTTAAAGGCCTTGAAACAAAATCCGGTTTCCTGCATACATCATATTGAGAGGGGGGGGGGGGATTTCTCTACCATGGACCTTCAAAGACGAAGCAAGACCATTCCTATATTTCTATCTTCTATTTAACGACCATTTCGACTTTGGTCCGTTTAGTCGAACTACTCTGGCGACTTTTGAGTCGTATTATGAAGAAGCAGTGCTCCTCCTCCCAAGAAGAGTTGTCCAGAAGTCGAAGTGCTTACAGACAGAGAGCGTGTTCCACCCTACTTACCGTAGTTACTACGCATGACGTCAAGAATTCTGACTTTTTGCGGTTAAGGCTGGAACGATTTTTCTGTTTTCCAGCAGAATATCAAGCCACGGGTGAATGACGTTCCAGATATGCGTAGTTATCACGCTTATTACGCTCCCGAGCATGGTAAGCAAATAGTAACTATTTCGACAAGGTCGGAACGGTCAGCGTAGTAACTTTTCACGACGTTGGAACACAAATAGTAACTGATAGTTACTATTGAAGGGTGGAACACGCTCAGAGTAATGGGTGATCGCACCCGCGGGAAGGTTTGCGAGTCCTTGGGCTACGAAGCTGTATCTCTGTACCGTATGAACGTGTAGATCATTTGGTGTGTGAGTGTGTGGAATTGAATGAATAGAAAAGGGAGGTATTTAGTGAGAGATAATATAATAAAGAATATATACATATATTCATTTTTGCCCGCTTACAAAAAGGAGGAACAAAAATTAATTTAATTTTGTACACAAAGAAAAGGAAAAGAAGAAAAGAAACTAAAGAAAATATATACACGCACTAAACATAATACTAAAATCTATACCCCAAATCGAGTTGATATATGGTTTCCATTCTACCTTTGCAAAAAACCTAACTATTAATAAATGCTTACTTTAATAGTTCCTTTAAGTTCAAAGAAGAGCAACAAAAACAGTGCCAGCCATTCGCCATCTGCCTTATGAAAATCGGCTTTAAGGGTTACGATTACCCAGTTTATCTTACAGGTTTCTACGAGGTGATTTGATCGAAACCTTTAAAATTTGCCATTGATATTATGATAACATATTCACTTTCAATCACAAACGGTCTCAGAGGAAACAACTTGAAACTGAGTGGTAAGAAATTCCGAAAAGACATTGGAAAACGGAACTATAGAAACCGAATAGTAGAATATCGGAATAATCTCTCAGAAAGTGTTATAAATACTAAAAACATCAACACAATTCAAAGCAGGTGTCGACTACCACCTGGCTGAAATTCAATTTAGAGTGTAAAGTGTCCCGAGAAATTTATAGAGGCGAAAGCCTTATTACTGCAATTATATTATTTACTATTTATATTACTATTATGTATTGCTATTACTATTTAAAGTAATCATTTATTCTGAACCGCAAGCCTATTCAGACTTTGACTGCATGTTTATTTTATCGTAACAGCATGTTAGAATACGCTGCAAAGAGAACAAGTATAGAATATTGGTTCTGAAGAGGTTTTTAAGAGTAGAAAATGTTAAGACTTGAACGAAACGTTTGGGGTTCAGTGCGTTCATGTGTCCAAGAAACCGTAAAATGGTGTATGCTTGTGTCTCCCTCGCACTTCAGGGATATTTTCTTGGAAAATAAAAACATCTTCTCACCTCCTCAACTAGCTTCTTTTCATCCGCTGTGTTGAAATCCAACTTAGCCATCTGAAGTGCAAAAAATTCGCATTCCTTCTTTGAAAAACTGAAAACAATAACAGGGGCATAGCCTCTTTCCTGGATCATCTTGACAATCTTGAGGCAGGAGGCGGAGTCGGTTCCTCCCCTGACTCCCCCTTTTCGACCCTTCTGGTCCCCAGCGGAGGCATCGCCTACCGTGTGGAGGATTGACATGGCTTCCGAGAACTGGTCTTCCCGGAATACTCCCTAAAACAAGACCAAAGGTTTCGATGGGATCCCAAAAATTCAATATCTGACCCAGACAACTGGGTCTTGTCTTAGCCAGATCCAGTCTTCGCCAGACTCCTTGAACATTTTTACAATTAAAATTCAGAAACAGATTAAGGCCCAATAGCTAATCACCTGAGAAAACCAAGTTCAGATTTGGATTCAGCATATGTGTTTACCCCTATAAGTCATATCTGTTTTGACGAAAACTTCCTGCCACTTCTGCCAATTTCCCGGTTCCGGCCGAACTCCAGAACTACTTGTCCGGCGAAAAAAGAAAGCTCAAAGACGAAATCAGGGACTATATGTCCGGGTAAAATACGATTGTCACACAGGGACTCAGCATCTCTTCTTACCCCTAAATCGCTTATCTAATCAACTAGAAATAAAACTTTGACTTCCAACAGTTTTCCGGTTTTGGCCGGATTCCGGACGAACTACATGTCTGGGTAGAAACTTGTTTTCACATAAGTGTTCAGCATGTCTTCTTGCCCGGAAACGAACATCTAATCAACTCCAAATAAAACTTTTAATTTTGACAAACTTTCCGGTTTGGGCCGGATTCCGGTCGAAGTGTCCGTCGAGAAAATAGTTTTCACCATCGTCTTCAGCATGTCTCCCTACCACTAAATCGAACATTTAATCAACTTCAAATAAAACTTTTACATTCAACAAACTTTCCGATTTGGGCCGGATTCCGGGCGAAATACTTGTCCATCGAGAAAATAGTTTTCACCATCGTCTTCAGCATGTCTTCCTACCCCTAAATCGAACATCTAATCAATTTCAAATAAAACTTTTACTTTCAACAAACTTTCCGGTTTTGGCCGGATTCCGGGCGAACTACTTGTCCGATGACAAAATAGTTTTCACCATCGTGTTCAGCATGTCTTCTTACCTCATAATCGACTATCACATTAGCTGTTTCAAAATATTTTGTTTGTCCCTTAATTTGAATCCCCTCCCCCACCCCTAAATGTAGAGCTACAAAGCCCATCTACGAACTTGACTGGTCCGACGACCCAACGAACCCTCACACCAAGTTTCATCAAAATATCTCATTCCCTTCGAGAGTTATCGTGCTTACTGACGGACGGACGGACAGACGGACGGACGGACGGACAACTTTTGCGATGTCATAGGTATCCCTCCACTTACGTTTTGGGATCCCAAAAACAGATGCAAATATACTGCTTGTCTTTTTTTTATACTGACTCCGAAAGTGCGGGGTCTGTGCGTAGGCCCTGCTAAATTTGGCCACAGTCATATTTTGTGTTCACATTTCCTACATTATTTCTCGAAAATACGACGCAAATCGTTATCTTTCGGTGCATAAACTGTTGGGCTGGATCTACAGTTGCTTGACTTATTTTTGTTAGAATCAATAACCATGTAATGATATACAGCTCTGTACGGTCTACATTTTCTGAAAAATCTTACAAACTGATAACCTGATGTCCCATCCGTTCCCACTCTTTTTATGTCCAAGACATTTCCCCAAACTGGCCGACAACTTGAAGAAAAGACCAAAGGTTTCGATGAATCCAGAAATTTAATATTTAGTCTTGTAGATATCCGGTCTTCGCCAGACTCCTTGTACATTTTTACTATTAAGATTTAGAAACAGAATTAGGCCAATGGCTAATCATCTGAGTAAACCAAGTTCAGATATGGATTCACCACGTGTGTATTTACCCGTAGGCTATACGCCATATCTAATACTTTGACGAAACTGAAAAAAGTCTTCCTGCCTTACTTCTACCAAATCTCCGGTTTCGACCGGATTCCGGGCTAACTACTTGTCCGGCAAAAAGTAGGTTTAAAAAACGAAATCAGCGTATCACCTTACCCCTACACTGAACATCTAATCAACCAAAGATAAAACTTTAACTTTTAATAAACTTTCCGGTTTCAGCCGGATTCCGGGCGAACTATATGTCGGGGTATAAAATGACTGTCAAAAGCAGACTCAGCATGTCTTCTTATCCCTAAGTCAAACATCTACTCAACTTCAGATAACGGATTCCGGTTGAACTATACTTGTCCGACAAGAAAATGATTTTCATATAAATGTTCAGCATCTCTTCTTACCCCTAAATCGAACATAAAAAAAACTTTTACTTTCAACAAACTTTCCGGTTTTCGCCGGATTCTTCAGAGGCGACTGAAATGAATATAGTCGTGAATAAAGATAAGTGCTCGGTTACGACTTTTTCTTTTCTTAGGAAAACTCGGCCGTCTTTCGAACCTCCTATCGACCCGGGGCTCATCAGTGATAAAACAACGCTAGTAGGTGTAGTGATCTCTGATGACCTTTCATGGCATGAAAATACAAAGACAACTGTAAAGAAGCTAACAGCGCAATTCAAATGCTAAAAACAATGAAAAAGTTTCGGGTTCCTAAGGACAAGCTAAAGCTGATGTTTTGCTCTTTCGTTCGACCCTTTGTCGAATATGCTTGCCCGGTTTGGCACTTTGCTCTTACCCAAGGAAACTGATAAAATAGAGCGAGTTCAGAAGAGATCGCTCTTTTTACCTCACAGAATTTAAAATTGAATCCCTTTCTTCATGCCGTAACTTCGGGTCCTCCCTTCTCCAGCACCACCAGTACCGTTCATTCCTTCCCCCACCCTTTGTTCCTGTAAGATCTCGTCTCCCCCCCCCCCCTCCCGAGAAGTAGCTGAGAAGGTTCCCAAACTTCCTTTTCTAGCTTTTAGCTATTCGGATTAAACTTGTTTGATTGATTAAAACTGACCCCAATCTACTTTAACACTATGCATTACAGTAGAAGCTTTGTGCCGAGCATCGTAAAGCAGTATAATGATCTTTAGCATTTTTCTGCCCTGTTATTATCGCTGACAACTTATTTTATTTTTGCTTATGACTAAAAAAACCCATCGTACTCGGGCTCTGCCCACGAGAGATATGTTTTGCTTTATTATTAAATAAATAGAAAAAAAACTAAAAAAAAATTAAAGACAGACGGATAACTTTTGCGATGTCATATGTATCCCTCCACTTCCGTTTTGTGATCCCAAAATCCACTACGGCGAAAATTCTCTAGCTTTCAACACTGATTTGTCCGATTTTACCCGCCCATCACATTACCCCACTGCTTCTTAGCTTTAACTGTTACAGTATCTAATTAGTTCTGATAACATTGGCACGGATGAGTGCGGATCGCTGAGAACTAAGAAACTGTTAAAAAACAAGAACAAAGTTTAGAGCTTTTGATCTACCCCGTCACAATATTTTTATTGTAATCCTCGTAACCCGAAACTGCCCTGGTTATTCAGACATCCATCCCCCCACCCGTGGAGAAAAGCTGTACTCTCACCTTCTCATCTACCACCATGTAAATTCCACTACCCCCATTAGGGTATACGTAATGCTGCAGCGGGGTTGGCCTGTAGTCCGTATACACGACGTGACAGGGCTGCTTATGCAAATGAGACACCCACTCAGCAAATTGCCTCGCGTTGGGTATTGTGGCCGAGAGAAAAACGTATCGGACGTTATCCGGTAGGAGGATGATCGTCTCTTCCCAAACTACACCTCGTTCTTTATCTCGCATGTAGTGAATCTCGTCGAAAACTACCCAGGCCACCTCACGGACGACCTCGGAACCACGGTAGAGCATACTACGCAGAATCTAGAATGAAGAAAGATCGGTTTGAGCACAGGCGAATTAGTACCCCTTTCTGCGTTTCAATTAATATTTAACAAACCACAGACCCCCCCCCCCCCCCCCCCCATCTGCGAATGATCGTGAAATCCTATCTCCAAAACTTTGTCACTAGGACAAAACCCCTTTTGTTTGGTTGCAAAACAAATTACGAGGGATAATATTTTTATAAATAATAAGTTTTAAATGAAAGGAAATTTTAAGGTAAGGAGATATTAAGGAATGAAAAAGTAAAGAAAACTTTAACGTCCGTTTTAACGATGTGTTGGAAATGGTAAAGTGAAATATAAGGGCGAAAGAAGAAATAAGAAAGAATATTAAAGATTAAACGTAGAGATAGAGGAAAGTGCAGGTAGCGCTTAAATACATAGGTCGGAAATAATTTTTTTTTTTTTTTAATATTAGCTGTTAAGACCTTTATTTCAACAATGTTTTCAACGGATACGTCAGCTACGATTCTTCATCAGCGATATTTCGGCCCTTCTTGGCAAGGGTCCTCGTCAAGAATATTTTGCTGTTAAGACCGTTGGCGTCACCGAGGAAAACTGGAAGCGTAATCACCTGGACAAATCATACTGGACAGGAAGAACGGGAAAGATACTACGCGGCAAAAAAAAATAATAAAAAATCACACCATCTTCAATAATAAAACTTCTACCTTTCAATGTCAGCAGTTTCATGACATTTACACAACGATGCTCAATTTCAGCAGAAATGAGATCCCAAACTATCTGCTGACCGACAGAATTGTTTCCCGTCATGGCCTTCGACTGAAAAATTTCAACAATGGACTCATGTCCAGAGCGTGGTAGCATGACTGAGAACTTAAAACATTTGTGTGAATGTGAATAATTTGAGAGATCTTAGGTTGTAGTGAACCCTTAGAACCTCTGGGCACTGAAGATTCTAGTTTTATTTTTTTTTATAAACCCTTCTTTCATTGAAAACAAACAATGAAAGGGAAATGGATGAAGAATGGACGTGTAGCGTAATGGAGAATAGTTGTTTTAGAAATATTAAAAGGTTGGCGAGGTTCCTAAAGAGTGGATCTAGACCATAGGGATAGTTCCTTATAGGGCGTATTCCCGTATCTTGTTTCTATGTGATTATTTTTCACAGCTTTGTCATTAAGTTATATATGACGGAAGAATTTCGATTTTTGCCTTCGTCCGTGAGCAAATTTTTGAAATAAAATTCAACTGAACTGAATTGACTAGACAAAAACCGTGCTCAAACAAACCGTGATCTATCTTATTTTATAAATGTGACTCCTTTGAAACTCGGACTGGATTTCAAAGAGATTACAGACTAGTCCCGGCTGTTCCCAGACTCGCATGGCCACATCAGGGGCCTCACGACTGGGGGGAGGGGAAGGGGGGACGCCCCCCCCCCGCTGTCGGCCAGTCGGTAAAAAATAACCGAGTCGGCGCGAAGCGCTGCAATTTTTCTTCAAAACGGCTGATTTTTTTTCATGAAAACAATCGTTTTTTCTGAAAATTGGTCGATTTTTCGTCAAAATAGTCGGTTTTTCTGAAAATCAGTGGATTTTTCTGAAAATCAGTCCACTTTTTTCAAGAATGTAATTTTTGTTGTTGAAAACAGTCGTTTTTTCTGCAGAAAAATTCAGCAAAAATTAACACCCAGTCGGTAAATGCCTCGTCCCCTCCCCCAAACACTTTGGCTAGTAACGCCTCTGGGACACATTGGTTTTGAGAGAAACATGGAAAACTCAGGGTTTGCACTGTCAAGTAACAGGTATTCTGACCAATGAGCTTCTCGGCGGGACTAAGCCTGACCTCTGTCGTAACAAGACCAAAGGTTTCGATGGGATCCCAAGAACTTAATATTTGATCCAGACAATTGGGTCTTGTAGATATCCGGTCTTCGCCAGAGTCTTTGAATATTTTTACTAATAAAATTCAGAATATGGATTCGACATGTGTGTTTACCTCTACAGCCTACGTCGTACCTACTTTGACGAAACTGATGAAAACTTCCTGCCTTACTTCTACGAAATTTTCAGTTTCGGCCGGGTTCCGGGCGAACTACTTGTCTGGCAGAAAACTAAAGCTCAAAAACGATTTCGGCACGTCACCTAAGAAATTTAGTGTGAGTTGTTTTGTTTTCTTCTTGTTCGTTATATATGGAGTTATTGTAGCGTCTGACGCAGATAAGGTTGTCACAAGTGATTTTCTTAAGAAATTAAACTGTTCTTCTTTAGAGTTATTAACTCTTTTTGAATTCCTGAACTGGCCGTTTAGAGCCTTTGGTATGTTGGCTGTTGCGGAATTCGTCTGTTAATTTATGTGCGTTTTTAAAATAGAGCAATCACTCAATCAAAGGGAAATTTTGATCTCAACACAAACACAGCTTTTTCAGTGGGCAGTGGTGAGCTCGGTGAAAACTGCTTAGTGCCTGAACAAAAAAAAATCATAAATCTTTCTCGTAAAGCTTACAACAGAAATACAAGCGCATAGAGGTACGACAAATCAAACGGAAATTCCACTATTTGAAAATCAATTTTCCTGAATAGCGGGATAACGAATTAACGCATTTCCAGCGGGTCTTCAAGCCAATCTATGTGAATAAGTGATGAGTCACTAGATTGTCCTATCCCAGCCCTTTTCACTTAAACTTTAACGGGTTTCCTTGGGTGGTCTAGGTAAAGTGCTTATCACAGATCTCGGTGAACTGTGTACATCCCAATCGTCTAGCTGGATACCACACTACAAGTCACCAGACGCTCAGAGTTGCGTTTTATTTGAAGTTCACACTACAGCGGGAGCGGATGGCGAACTTTGAGTAGCCGTTTAATTCCTGGCGGACTACTCAGAAGTACGCTGAGATGTTCCCTGCCTCACCCAGCGTACAAACTAGCGGGCCCGCTGTCATTCAGCGGGCGGCCCGCTTACAAATAAAACGACTTCGGGCACCCCGCGCCTTCCCGGCGTACGGCCTGCTGGCGAATAAAACGACAACTCGCTGTACTATGAACTTTAAATAAAAAGCAAATGAACTTTAAATAAAACGCAACTCAGGGTGATACGGCAGGCTACTACAAAACACTACCGTTATTGTCGCCTACGTTCTAAGCGGCCCGGCATGGAGGGGAACAAAGCCTGCAAAATCCTAGTAAATTCCAAAATTTAAAAGAGACAAAAAATGAACCTCCGGTAGTAGAATTAAGATTAATTAAACACACACAAATAAAAAGAAACTAGTGTTTTTGTTTCACACAAACACGGAGTGTTAAATTAATTCAATAACTAATTTAATTCGAATCATACTCTTACACTCCACCTCTGAGCGCTTGCGCCCTTGTTTTTTTCTTCTTCAAAGTTAAGAGTAGTTCTTTTGCGCTGATTTAGAATGTCGATGGTGTCTAGTAAGTAAGTAGGTAATTTTTTTCTGACCCGCCATCTGAAAAGCGGAATATGCAAACTCAAATAAAAGAATTAAATAAACACAACAAATATAATACAAAATTTTTCATTCCTCGGCCAGAAAAGAATGTAGTGTGCTGGCTGGGCCCTGTTGTCCACGATTTTTGGCAGAGCTAACGAAATTTCCAAAAGTGTGACGAATGCATCTTTTACTTGGAAACGCTCCGTTAGCGTGTGGCTGTGGTATAACTTTGGCAAATAAAGCAGGTGCTTCGTATACATGAAATAGCCTCTTTTCATCTTATGCAACTCCTTCCGTAAAACGTAGTGCGACATCAGAGCGATGTTCAGCTAACTCACATTTGTTCTCGCTCCAGACAACAGATTGTTTTTTTTTTATTTTTTATTTTTTTTCGTGTTCAAATTTACTTTCAAAAGACAACAAAATACGAAATACGTTAGGGAATGTCCGACACAAAAAAACAATAACGACTAGGAGTTAACGAGTTTACACTGATGATCTGCTGTTCGTCCAAAACTGGTGTATTGAAACACAGAGAGTAACCACATATATACAAGCTGCAATCCAACAGCTGATGGCGTTCTGCTGGAAAGCTGTGTCTACATCCATTGAAAACTTGTCAAAGTCTGTGTAAGTAGCATCTAGTGCGAGATCTTCCGAGAGTGCAACACTGTGAGTGTAGAAGAAAATTCCCATCGATGCCAACTGAATGATTCCCCACACGATGACAGCTAAGCCGCAGAGGGATAGCTTAGGCCCACCGTGAACTATTTTTATAGAAGTTGATTTTTTGGTTTGTTGTAAGTAAGTAAGTAATTTATTTATAACCCGCCGTTTTCAGAAAGCGGAGTAAATGAAGAAAATAAATAAAACACATAAACATACACAACAAAACCAAAGGTTTCGATGGGATCCCAAAAATTCAATATCTGATCCAGACAACTGGGTCTTGTCTTAGCCAGATCCAGTCATCGCCAGACTCCTTGAACCTCCGTCAAAGTATGGTTATGGCATAATTTCGACAAGTGGATCAGGTGCTTTGCATATTTAAAATAACATGATCTCATCTTTTTTATCTCCTTCTTTCGCAGAACATGAGTGACACCAGAACGAAATAGTATAGAAGGAGCGCAGAAGGTGCTGTACAATTTTCCCAAAGCTTTGCGATTGTTGGAGTGTATGATATTTTGTTTTTGTTATTGTGTTATGTTTCCCTCCATGGCCCTTGGGCTTTATTGGGAATAAATTCAATCATTCATAGTGGCATTATGACAAAATTGTCAGAATGGCTCCGGCCAAAATCAGCCAAATTCAAATCAATCCCAAGCTTTAGGTTTTACGCTTTACGACAGATTGTTAGGTGCAAGTAGTTCATTATTAAACTAAATTTTTCTTCTCCAGAATTCGTCTACCACGTCAAGCTGCCGAGCCTGTGCCTCGTTTAGAGCCGGTGGTAACTTTGCGAACAAGGTATGCTCAAAGTTTCGTGCGCTTTGAATGTTAACTTTTATGTTATTTGTATTTTATTATTTTAGTCTATTATGTTATTGACCATATTTATGACAAGACGTCGAAAATTCGTCGAGTAACACCATCCAACTGACCTTAGTCGTCGAATAAATATATAGTTAAAATACAATTGAACCTGAACGACCGCAAAACAACCATCTGAAATCGCTTGACGATCCGCGCAAACCTGTGCAAAAGAAATAAACAAACCAACCTCTGTGGTCATGATGAGACAACTAGCAGATGGGTTAATTGTAACATCGCCGGTCATAATGCCAACGTCCTTGAACTCTTCACTGAACTCCCTGTACTTCTGATTACTTAAAGCTTTAATAGGGGTCGTGTAGATGACTCTCTGATTCTCTCTCAATGACTGGGCAATGGCATATCTGAAAGAAAAAGAAAAAAAACATTCACATATCAAAATGAAGGGGGCAATACGGCTTTCAAACCATTCAATAGATTACATCGTACCTTGAGTTATTATTCAATTCTATTCGCTTTATTTTTCCGAAAATTCTTTGTAAGAAAAATAGCATCGGAAATGTCAACATAGTCAAGATACACTAATATGAGAGTCTGATGAGTATAAGGTTTGAAGCCAAGCTGACCATTCATTACGAAAGAAATAGAAAACCGTGATTTTTGGGGTTTTTTATTGATCAGCTAATTATCCCTCTAGGATGATGTGCGAGGGATAAATATAAATTCGAATATTTCGGTTGCACTTCCGGCAAACCGTTATGGAACCGAATGAGACCGAATGAGATGCAAATTCGACAGTGCCGAGTTTATGCGGCCTAGATTTGTTATTTGGCGTCTGGGACGGATTCGGCCAAGGTAGGGGGGGGGGGGGGGTACTGGAAACTTGCAGATAGGCTATGCTCCAATTTCAGCTCCGACAACGTTGGTGGGAGGGGGGGGGGGTACCGGAACTTTCCAAAAATGCTCAGATTCGAGTGAAACTTGATAGATGGTATAAACGAAGAAGCTTTAGGTGGTCGATTTTTTTTATTCCGAACCAGATTCGGCCACAGTAGGTGGAGATAGAGTGAGTACCGGAAATCGTGTAGCACGTCTAAGGATCAAACAAATGGATTTATTGGGATGAAAGTTTGAAAAGTCATGTGCATTTGCTACAGACAATCGAGACGATGCCGGAACTGCTCAGAAATGAGTGAAACTAAATATCCTATTTCTATTTCCGAACCGCATTTTTGGATGGCGGGTGTATTTTGTGACGTTCTCATCTACTTTCTTGTACAGCCTACTCGTACAAGTGCCATATGAGCTCGTAGCTCTTGTTAATTTATGTTAACGACCTGAATAATTCCATGAGAATATTTGGTTTAAACTTGCAATTTGCGGATGACACTGCATGTACTGTGTCAGGGAAAGATATGGATAGTTTGAAACTTGTATTAGAAGAAGCTTTCAACCATCTTCTATTGTGGCTTGAGGCAAATAACCTAGCTCTTAACGCTGATAAAACAAAATTCGTGGTTTTCTCTCGATGTAATGCTGCTGTTCCTGAGCTTCAACTAATTGAGTCACGTGATTTTAAAATAAAGATTTCACGAGCAGCAGTTATGCGATACCTTGGAGTCCTCCTTGGCTCTAATCTATCATGGAAGCCTCACATATCAAATTTGCGTATGAAGTTGGGGAGAAATACAGGGATAATGCGAAGACTCAAGTCATTCCTTCCCCTTGAAGCAATGTCATCAATTTATTATGCACTTATTCATTCCCATTTAATGTTTTCATCACTTGTATACCTTAACACATTTAGTTCTCATATTAAACCACTTCAAAGACAACAGAACAAAGCCTTGCGGGTCCTTAAGAGTTACCTGCCTTCCCCTAAATTATATCCAGAGAAGTCGTCAACAGATTCTCTTTCTTAATATCCTTCCTTTAAGACATTTTGTGACTGTTGAATCTATCCTCTTCAAACTGAAGTATGACCGTGGTCTGCTTCACTCGTTTTTTCGTTCCTCGAACCTTTTCCCGCTTAAAACTATTGAGCATGGACACCTAACTAGAAATTTTAATAAACTGTATCAGCCAAGAATTATAACTTCGAAACTCAGTTCGAAACTCAGTAATTCGGAATTGGAGTATTTATACTTTTAATTTGGACATTTCACAGTGAATTCAAACAACCAAACGTAAACTTAAATTTATGTTGTTATATTGAGAATTTGTTTCGTGTTGTTGTTAGTAAATGCGGATTGCCTTTGGGAGGTTAAGTTTGTTCCCATTTTATCTGGTTTTGAAGATACTGAACCTGGGCGGTGTGAATACTCAGTCCAGGAACCTTCCTTGGACTGAGATCACTTTTCCTCGGTTCTTGATATCTTTTAGTTTTATTTTTATTGTTTGTTTCGCTGGACGTGTCAACGAGTGGTGTTGGGGACCGGGTACTGACGGGGGAATACGCATATTTCCATTTGTGTGAATGGCATGTAGTGAAGTATAAATGCTGTATTTATTTAAAGAAGTCTCTCCATCCCGTGCATTACGAATTTGTCTTCTCAGCCGGGCCCTGGACATTTTGTTAATTAGTTTGTAATTAAAAAGAACCTGAAGCTATTATGACGGGTTATTATGTAATTTAGCAATAAAATAATCTAATCTAATCTAAAATCTAATCATCAGTCAGCTCCCAATGTTTTTTTTTGGCCCCTAGCCTGGACCGAGGTTTGAGTCAAAACAGTGCTCCGCAGACGACTCTTTAAATCGAGAGAATTGAAAAAAGAAATTCAAAGCCAATCGAGATAGCTCTTGGAGAGCCAATCGATTATTCCGAGTGAAAACAAAACCGAGCCAGCGATCGTTCTTAGATTATAACTGTTAGAAATGCCAGTGAATAGCAAACCAAACTGTCCGCCTGCACTGTGCTACAGAACATTCTGATGATACCTAGCTCATTAATTTGAACGAGTTGGAAAAATTACAATTTATTGCTATGATGATGATTCGGGTTCAGGTCCTTTAATTTCGAAATTACTTCGTGACAATATATTTTGATCACTGGTGGCCGGCAGGGATACGAGCTCGTTAGCTCGGCCCCATTTTGAACACTGACTATATGCACATAGTATAAATGAGTCGTTCCTCTGTAAATACGCACACAAAAGAAAGAAAGACTCGTTCCATTCCGTATAACTTACACAAGCCATACCAAACTCTCCACACGATAAAAGAAAAAATAAGTAATAATAACACCAAGCCGTGGCCTAAGCTGAAAGAACGCTAACTTTTTTCTAAAACAAAATTAATAATTAAGGGTTGGGAATTTGCCGGGATAGCACAAATGGGAACACATCATATTTTAATATCAGCATTCTGCCAACAGATGAGTTTCTTTTTCAAAGTGATCACTGATCGGTCCTGTTCAAAAAGGTCTTTAAACTTGTTCCAAAGTCCAATAAATTTATTCCTTATCGAAAATCGAGACCTCTCAGTGATGATTAGAGGCTGGCGTATTTTCGAAGCCGATCGGGTCTCATAAGCAGGCAATTTCACATCATCCGGGAATAAATTAATGATGGAATTACATTTACGCACTTAAGAAGAGGGAAATAGCGCAGTACAGATTAAAGAGAGGTGGTATGTTGCCATCAAAATGCTTCAGCACCCTATCCATATACGTATATACTTCCGTATAGTATATACTTCCGCCACCATTTCAGACTGATCGCGAACGATCTTCAAGAGCGGCCTCCGGGGCGACCCAAAAGCTCCAACAGGTAAAATGTGACCACGTACGGTATGAAAAGACGTTTATACCGTCTTTCGTAAATTTTTTTTATTTTTTATTAGTGTACACATTGGTATATATTGACGATTTCGACAAATTTGGATTTACCATAATTGTTCGAGCAGAATAAAAGCGATATCTATCTATCTATCTATCTAAAGAGAGGTTGCACCATACCCAACGAAAACGGTTCTATGTCAATGTGAAAATACCGACCAATACGGAAAACAGGCTTTAACTCGAAGTTGCAAAAGTCAACCAATAGGATATGAGGCTTGTTTTGTGTAAAAGCTGGGGGCCTTCAGCATCTCACTTGATCACAATTTACTCGGATGCTGTAGTCGAACAAAAGGAGTGGGGAAAACGTATCCGACGACTTGCAGTTCGGCCAGCTTCTTAGAAGTTACCAAGTGCTGACAATTCAGTCTCTAAGTCCACAACCGGATGAAAATTGAAAAATTCTTTGACTGTCCAGTCGTATGGTAGCTGTACGAAAAAGTTCCATGTATTGACATATAGTAGTATATACTCTGATTTAACATGCCTCCGGCTGGGTTAATCTTAAGCAGTAGTATCCGATAGCATCCAATCTTGTAGTAGCATCCAGTATGCTAGTAGCAGGCAGTGGCAACAGTTACTACTGCATGCTACTTTTACGAACAACTCCATACGACTAATTCTCGAAAATTTTTCATCCGGAACCCTAATTCCTCACGTCCTTAAATTGTACCGTGTTCTTCAAAACTGTGCTAACAACATTTTCGTAATTTTTGGGCCCAGTTTTGTGTATGCCATCTATGTGAAGAAAGTAGGAACTCAGAAAGTTAAAAACTAATCTACCTGTTAGATGGTGCTGATGTCGTCATTTAACACCTAGCAAAATTTAACAGATACCAAATCAGCTATGTTCTTCCATAGTTCCAATGGTATAGTTAAAGTTCAATGGGCAGATCAAACTACCCCAATCCCACTCTGTAACAACCTAGGAACAATGCTTACCCCCTAGCTCAGCAGCTTTTTCAACAGTTTCCTCTTTTTGATGTTTCAAAGCGTAATTTTTTGGGCCAGTACATGCTCAATTTACTAGCTTGGACAAAGATGAAAGTGATGTTTCTTAGAACACTTAGTAGATCTTTATTTTATGCATAAATCAGCTTGTCTAATTCAGATTTGAATAGGATATTTGTTTTTGAATGATTTTAGTAGCTATGTTATTTTTTATAAGCTTTTTGCATACTGTGGTCATTTTATGAAGCAAGTTAATCAAAATTCAAAAAACTATTCCACAAAGAAAAACTTTTAATAGGCACTTAAAACATGGAACTTCTGATGACACACTAGAACAATCAGGTAAACTGCATCTGCGGCTTGACTTATTGGTGACATCTTAAATATATCCTTTTCTATCAAGCATTGCTGGGAGTTTTGAATTTTGTGCCACGAAATCACAGCTCCTAATATTTGGATCGCGGAAATGCCAGAGAGGTAAAGACAACGGATAACAAGAAAACGGCCGATTTTCGTAGCGCCTTCTAAAGGAAGTTGGAAATGTTTATTTGTGAAGCATTTAATACAAAATAAAGCATTAGAAGTGTCCATTGTGCTTTAACTCTGTTTTCAAAAATTTGTCGGTTAGTACAGTTTTGAAGAACACGGTATAATTACTTGTGTGTAAAATCTCCGTCAGGATGTATTGGACGTTCATATCTTCCAGCTAAGGCCTGACGAGGACCCTTGCCAAGAAGGGCCGATCTTAGCTGACTCACGCGTTGTATGCCGTTTCTATATATGATTCGCGGAAATACTGAAGGAATATCGAAGTTATTTGTTTTCCGGGTTCTTTTTCGATACTAGTCTAGATATATCTGTCTTCGTCGGGTGCGCTGCAACTTCTTAAAGTTTAACTGAAAAGCCAACTTATTGTTATGTCATTTAATTGAATACACTAAATTATTTGGATTCTGCAAAGGGATTTTTTTACTATAGATAATCCTTCAGCTCAAGCTGACTGCGAATCATATTTGAAGGTGCGAAACGGATAAGTCAGCTACATTTTACTAGAGCTATATTTCGGCCCTTCTTGGCAAGGGTCCCCTTCAGGCTCTATCCTCTCGAGCTGGAAAATAAACTTGTGGAAAAACAATTAAAGATTCTTCCTTAAATATCTTATTTTGTGAACCTCTTCTCTGAAAACTTGTTGGAGATAATGCTTGGACTGCGATTTCATTCTGGAGACGCTGCTGTTTTTGCTCTTTGATTGGGTCGCCGAAAGGGTAGAGATTCTTGTGCATTTTGGATAAAATCCGACATTTAAGGAAGAATCTTTATTTGTTTTTCCACAAGCTTATTTTCCAGCTTCAGCCTGAAGAGGACCCTTGCCAAGAAGGACCAAAACATAGCTCTAATAAAATGTAGCTGACTTAACCGTTTTGCACCGTCAAATATATTTTTTGTTTTTTTGTTCCAGTATCTGCTCCGGTTATGATGTTGAGACTATCTGCGGCAGCCCCCACAGCGTAAATTCTTCACGCCAAATTTAAGAGCGTGTTCCTGCCTTCTAACAATAGTAACTGTTAGTTACTAATTCCGTTCCAACCTCACGAAAAGTTACTACGCTGACCGTTCCAACGTTCTCGGAAATAGTAATTAATAATAACTATTTGCTTACCATGCTAGGGAGCGTAGTAAGCGTGGTAACTACGGATCTCAGTAACGTGATTGGCTGGATTACACCTTGGAGTGATATATCGGCGAAAATAGAAAATAAGTTCCAACCTTGAAGCTACAAAGCCAAAATTCGTGACACCATGCGTAGTAACTACGGTAAGTAGGGTGGAACACACTCTAAGTAAGTAAGTAGAATGTCTTATCTCAGCCCTTTTCTGTTAAACTTTAAGTCTTTGAATATCAACCACGCAAATAAACCTTATAATAAGATAAACGTTAAAAATTAAACGTTAAAAAAAAAAAAAAACGTTGAAAAAACAGTTTTGCAGATTCAAGGTAAGCTCACTCCCAGCACCAACTGTTAGTTTTTCGTTCAAAGGACCCCTCGCACTATTTACTCTTCAACTTACAGTATTTTAATATGTTTGAATACTTTAAAACAGGCTGTACTTTCAACAAATAACCCACGGTTTTTGGTTGTTTTAAGCCTTTTCCAAGACCCGTTGACCTACAGCGAAAAAATTTACATAACCGGTTTTTCTGATGGAAAAACTTCTCGCAGACAACCGTCGACAGCGTGATACACATCGAAGCTAGCAAAACACGGCAAGTGAGAAAATCAGCATGGTTTTGTTAGAGGGGTTAGAATTTACCGTACGAAATTGGGGTCTCCAGGTTTAGAAACATCTGGAGTGAGTATAGAAGTAGGTTGCGTTAGTATTATAGGTAAGACAGGTCCTTTAAATTCAAAGTGACTAATGGACTACTTACTCGGCAACGACGGTTTTACCCGCCGACGTGTGAGCCGACACAAGCACAGAATGGTTATTCTGGATACATTTAATGGACTCGCTCTGGAAAGGATCCAACGTGAATGGATACTCTTTGGCAGGGATTCCGGCAAATGGTCGTAGCGGGGTGTAGGGAATATCTGGGTTGACGGCGACTTCATGAGTGCAGGATTCAGCAGCTTCAATCGAGTGGACTTCGATCTGAGGTCCCAGCTTCAAAAGGCTAAAAAAGACGGTGTACTGAGAAGAATCTAAACGCTCCCTAAGATGACCCCGATTTTCCCCTCGAATAGATAACCAAGTCTGCGAAGTCCCTTGAATCATTATTCAATTCAAAGGACTCCCGCCAAGTGCCTTTTTATCACAAGAAATCTTTTCTCACATTGCTTGTGGCACTGCTTACGAAGCGCCAGTATTTTCGACTTCGCCCAGGATATATAAGGACAATTATCCATGTATTAAGTCGACTAGGACCAGTGAACCAGTGTATGCACTCCATGTATTGAGTAAGTCGAAAATGTTATTAAACCTATACTCGCACTATAGTTTGTTTGACTCTATAACGCCCTAGGAGATAGACCCCACGAGCCTCCCCACGCTACCGAATACATTACGGAACCGAAAAGCCAAAGGTGCATCTTCCTTCAACCCCCGTATTACAACGGTACTTCTGTGTCCTTTTCTACTGAACTTACACCCTTGGCCAGTGCGTCATAAATCATTCATTTATGTTTCAAGGACGCATGCTAGTAATTTACCAAATCATTTTCTCTAGTCCCTTCGTCTATTCATTTTCGCAGATTCTCATTCCTGGCTTGAATAAGAATCAGCGGCTTTTCTGGTTAGTTCAATACTCCTAAAATAAATAAATGAACAGATCGCAAAAAAACACAGAAAGCTGAAACGACTGAGAAAATAACGAATTGCAACTTATTAGAATAAATAAGCCGAGATATGGTTCACTGGACATTCTTTTCATCCTAATATGTTCCAACAAAACGATTTCAAAATTCCTGCTTTTCTGTGGAGATTTCCACTAACTTCCTGGAATCCCTCCGAGAAGGCTGCTTCGCTTGCAAAATTTCGAAAACCGATTCGGAAAGTTCGGCCAAAGCAGCGCGAAAACCACTTGCACGTCATCTGGACTTTGCTTTCTGACTTTATAGGCCGCGAAAACCTCCTTAGGATGGATCAGCCTAGCCAAGTCTTTAAACTCGGCGCCACGACAACGTTCAATTCAGCACCTCAGAGCCATCTCTGGTAAGTAAGTATCTCCTGGCATTAGGCTACTTATGATGCGCGATAAGTAGCTAGCAAAAATTCCACCATTTTCCTAGATGAAATTTTGTGCAGAATAAACTGAAGAACCATGGGGACTTCCATTTTCAATGTCCTATGCTGAATTTTCGAGTTGTAGGCTAATACTGACGCAATAGCTTTGTCTGTTCCAAACTGTCTCAACTTCTACAGGTAACCATTCGAAGGAGGAAAGCAGTCCAGATTTCCTCCGGGGATGCTCCTGACCAGCTTTACAAATATGATGACGATAAACGATGGGAACAAAATATTTTGCAAGCATGGCAAGGTCCTACAGACTACAAGGTTCAAAATTCAAAAATTCTGATATGATAACTGTTAGCAAAAGTCTAAAGTTAGTCATTAGATGCGTCATCAATTTATCCCACCTTAGAGTAGAATAAATTAAACAATTATTAAAATTAAAAATTAAAAAAATTCTGATATTATAACTGTTAGCAACAGTCTAAAGTTAGTCATGAGATGCGACATCAATTTATCCCACCTTTCGAGTAGAAAAAATTAAACTTCCGGGGATAATCTTAACTCAAGATTTAAAATGGGAAGCACAGACGACTGGCATGATAAAGCGAGGGAATGCCGGACTTCAGATGCTTAAGCTCATGTCCAGGCATTGGGCACCCACTAATTACCTTAATTACCTTAAATTGCACTTGCAAGCAATAAGGATGTTGAATCCCGATGAGTCGCTTGCGGTTGATGATGGTGTACATTTATTTCCGGGTCACTGTTGCTGGGGCACTCCAGTACACTTTCCACGGTTGCGCACACCAGTCCTCGTCGAGTCGCTTTTTGAGCCCCTCAGGTGTTTCGCTAGTCACAGCTGAATCAGACAGGCCGTTCCACAAAGGAACAGCACGATTGCTGAAGAAGTGTTGGCGAACGCGAGAGGAGCAGAATTTTCGGAGCAACTTCCGGGAGTGGCCCCTAGTCCGTGAATTGCTGTCAGGAGCGAAGAGGGAAGGGAGACAATTAGAGTTGAGTAGTTTGAAGACAAGTAGCATGTCTCCCCTCTTCTGCCGGTAAGTTAGTGTTGGGAGTTTTAGTTTCTGCAGCCGTTGTTCATAAGGCAGTGTTTTGAGGCCACGAATGGATTTTGTGGCTCGCCTCTGGACGCCTTCGATGAGCTTCTTGTCATGTTTGTAGAAGGGCGAGGCAAGGGCGTTACCGCTCTCCAATTTGGGTCTGACCAAGGCTTTGTATAGCTTCATCATAACGGCTGGTTTGCGTGATGTAATTGAGCGTTTGATCATCCCGAGAGTCCGATTGGCGCTTGCCACCACCTTTTTGGTGTGGGAATGGAACTTCAGTTGATCATCCACAATGACTCCGAGGTCTCGCTCTTCTGAGGTGGGTGGGATTGGAACTGGGAAGCCTGATCCGGGTCTTCTCATGTGGTATTGTCGTTTTGGATTATTATGTCCGAAGTGGAGTATACGGCATTTGTCAGGGTTGAACTCCAGTTTCCAGTCACTTGACCAATCAGCTAGAGTGTCCAGATCCTCTTGAAGGGTGTTTGTCAGAGCGTTGGCAATTAGCTTAGAATCATCTGTGTATTGCGGTAAGGGGTTCTGTAGCAGCTGACGGGCATCGTTGATGTAGATGTTGAAGAGAGTTGGTCCTAGAACCGTCCCTTGCGGTACTCCACTAAGTACTGTAACTTCTGATGATAGGACCTCCTCACCTCTCGTCCCAAAGACACGGACTCTCTGCTTACGTCCAGTCAGGAAGTTCTGCACCCAATCTGCAACTTGTGGGTGAATAGAGCATGCATCAACCTTGATGTGCAACCTCCTGTGGCTAACCTTGTCAAACGCTTTTGCCTGGTCTAGTAGTGCAACATCAACTGGTATGGCTTGCTCCAGAAAGTTAGTGACAATCTCATAAGACTCTATTAGGTTGGTGTCTACAGACTTGCCAGAGATGAAGCCATGTTGGCTTTGGTGAATGATCTTATTTGCAGTCAGGTGCTGGGTGATTTCTTTGTTGACAATGCCTTCTATGACTTTGGAAATAACAGAGGTCAAACTGATTGGACGGTAATTCTCTGGTGAGTTTTTGTTTCCTTTCTTGTAAATGGGAGTGACAGTGGCCATTTTCCAATCCTCAGGTACAAATCCTTGGTCAAGTGACAGTTGGAATATTCTTGTTAAGATTGGTGCTAGGACAGAGCTGGTCTCTTTCACGGTTCTTGGATGTATCCCATCAGGTCCTCTTGATTTATTGGGGTCTAGGGCAGCAAGCCGCTTCTCGACGTCTGATTCCGAAACAACAATTTTTTCCATGGGTGTGGTGATTGGGTATTTTGTCGTTTCGGGGAGGTCTTTGTCGTCTACATCGTTAGTGTAAACTGAGGCAAATTGCTGGTTAAGGGACTCTGCAATTTCCGGGGGGGGGTTGTATAGGTGGTACCATCACATCTTTGGAGGGGGGGAATACTTCGCCGGACTGGTCTCAGGGATGATATGTGCCGCCAGAATTTCTTTGGGTTTGTTTTTGATTCAGTCGCTAGGGATTCTTCGTGCTTGGATATGCATTTGTTGACAGCCGTTTTGCACATTTTCCTGGCATGTTTGTATGCTTCCAAATTTTCGGGAGATGAATTTTTTCGGTACTTTGCCCATGCATGTTTTCGCTATTTTATTGCTTGTTTAGTAGACGTGGACAGGTAAGGTAGAGTTTTAGGCAAACACCTGTTCCGGATTTACATTTCATTTATCCGTCCAAATTTAGAACATGCCCTGTTTGGCATTTTGGCCTAACGATTGGACAGACCGCCAGAATTGAAAAGATTCAAAAAAGAGCTATAATCATAGCGTTAAGGGTTGCCGAGAGGTCCTATGAAGAGTTACTACGTAAATTCGGAATCACCTCCTTACATGAACGAAGGCTGAAACTGTGGACGAGGTTTGGCATCAAATCTCTGAATCACTCCATCCACAAAAATATTTTCCCTTCTGAAACGCTAACAAAAAGGCTCCCTCGCCATGTAGCTACTGCGGTTGAAAAGTTGCAGCCAATCAAATGTGCCCACCAGAGGTTAGCAAAGAGTTTTATCCCTTCATTTGTAAAGTTGTGTAAAGAAGCATAAGCTGAGCTGCTAGTTTAAACTTATAATGTTATTTATGACTATTGTAGCCTTATATGCGTAGGCCTATTATGATTTATGTGTGTGTTCATAAGTTGTATCCATGACTGTACCAAACAAATCTGGCGTGAGCCATGATAAGCTTTTGGTAAATAAAAAGATTTATCTATCTATCTATCATATCTATATACCTATCAGATGCAGACACCTTTATGTAGATAACTATCATCTTTGGCGAAGATGAAAGTTGACTTCCCAGAATCTTCAATTATTTTCTAAATAGCTAAATAATGCTCTTCGTTCAAAAAGACCATACCTCACGAAATCTCATTGACAATTTGTCTAAAACATCCTCAAACAAGCTTCCCTATCAGTTCCCCTTCCAAAACTTATGGGAAAACATTGCCCCCCCCCCACAAGAAACACCTTAGACTTTACTGTTTATTTATCCGGCCAATACTGGAGTGTGCATGTCTCGTGGAGCATTTCGGGCTTCATTCTGAGTATTTTTATAAGACTGAAAATGTTCAAAAATGAGTACCATCCTCCCCAAACCCTAATCCTCTGTCCGCAGCAAGTCACAGCGCTAAGTCCCAAGAAGTTTCCAAATTGACTCCCATCCCCACAAATCACGATGCCGAAGGAGTTTCTTCCAATCTTTGTTGAGCTGAACATTCGCCAGTAAAGATAGTCATTTTTATTGTCGACTTTCTTCGACTTCGTTTTCTGAACTTGTTAATTAAATTATGATTTAATTATATTTGTTTTCCAGTGAATTATGGTTGACGTAGAGGTCGAATTTGGCGAATAAACTGTGACAGATACCATTTAAGAATAAATCTCTCTCTTTCCCTCGCACTCTGGTCAGCTATAAATTGCTCAATTGCGGGAATGAGAAAACTGATCAGGATATTGGTGTCATGGTAACAATATCCCACCTTTCATCCTCTTCCATTTCTGCAGCATCGTCAACTTTCATCTTCTTTATCCCATCTTTTGTGTTGACTTCCTCATCTTCTTCCTGAAGCTCTCTCTTCAATTTCTCACATATCTCTTTGGCAGTTTCCGTCCTGTAAATGATAGTTTACACACTTAATTACCTTCTTCGTCTAGACAAACCCATACCTGTAGCTTACTTTCAAAGCAACAAGTTGCATATAATGTTACTATCAAACATAAGGTTTGAAGCTAAGCTGACAATTCGTTGCAAACTCATCACTGCCCGCTGAAAAACTTTGTTTGTGTAGAGATTAAAATTTTCTGGCATTATAGTATAATTTTTGTTGTGGCAGCATTCGGGGGATAGCTGCAGATATTCTGAGCGTCATAACTAGTGGCAAGAAAAAAATCGCTTTGCAGAATCCAAATAATTCAGTGTATTCAGTTAAATAACACAAAACTAACTTTGCTTTTTAGATAAGCTTTAAGCATAGTTTTTAAGAAAAGGCTTAGCCTATTTAAATAATAGGCTGTTATTCTTAGACCTGGCTCTTTGTTCTTCACAAGACAGGAAACAATACTCACCCCACAGCTACAGGCAAAGCTGATGGCGT
This sequence comes from Branchinecta lynchi, assembly GCA_023053575.1. Taxonomy (NCBI): domain Eukaryota; kingdom Metazoa; phylum Arthropoda; class Branchiopoda; order Anostraca; family Branchinectidae; genus Branchinecta; species Branchinecta lynchi. The sequence goes on along the minus strand of JAKZAP010000007.1, from coordinate 27,421,115 downwards.
CTCCTCATCAAAGTGACTGAATAAATCGTCGATGTCTGCCATTTTTTTCTATTCTAGAAAAGTAAAGAGTACAAAAACAGACCACCTTTATTACTCAACTCATGAGGTTAAGCATGCGGAGGATTGTTTTTAAATCTGACGCGGCATCTCGTTACTTGAGAGGTGCGTTTTGAGCTTCTCGCGAGACAGAGGAGGAGGACTTTTTTAGCAGCCTTCGCCAGGCCTTTGCGTACAAACTGCCAACGAATCGAGCCAACGAATAATTAGAATAAGAATAGCTTTGAGAATTACAGAATAAGAATTACAATTACAAACGAAATTGAAATTTCAATTACCAAATAATGACATTTGCATTTACAATTACAATTACAATTACGAAATAGTTCCAATAGTTGCGTTTTTCAGATAACTCTGTTACCGCTATTGGCGTATTCTCGCCGTTCCCGTCTCGGGGAATCAAAGGGAACGGCGAGAATAGAGGGAGGCACTCCGCGCGGACTCCGCGGACAGAAGCAGCGAGAACACGGGGAATGCTTCCAGCATGGATTTTGTTCGAAAAATAGATATGCAGCTGACGAAATTAGTCTGGAGCCACTTTATTTTTGGTTTTGTTTATTCTGATTATTTTTAATTAATTTTACATTGCACCAACACCAGCAAAAATTGATTCCCCTCCGAATCTGAAAAGGAGTCCTTTTTGACTATAGTGATGATAATCAGAGCCGTGGTGACTCGCGAGAATACGCGGAGTGAGTCCCCAGGACAAACAAAAACGCGGGGACTCCTCAAGTGGAGTCCTCGGAGAACGGCGAGAGCAGGCTATATTTTGGATCCTGACTGGATCTGCAATACTCTTGATGACTATCTCTCCTTGCCGATGCAAAATCTCCGGCCCCTCCGGGTAGCTAGCGGAAGAAATGCCGAAGGGGTGCCACAGCTGCTATTAAAAGATCGCTGTGATTGATTGATACAGGATTTGAGTCGTTGAGTTTGAGACGTACGGACACGCTTACTGCTTCTTCCTCAGGATCGCTGGCGTGTTTTGGACTTAGTCATAAAGAGTATGAGTCGTTTTTTAAAAAAAATTTAAAATTGCGCTTTTCGAAGTCATCCTAAGGTTTATTTTCGCCCTTCCCCGAGCACTCGTCTTGAGGAATCCCCGCGTTTTTCTTTGTCGCGGGGACCCCCGTATTTTCGCGAGTCCCCAGGGACGGGTAATGGTCCGATTATTACACCGTCATCAAATAGGACTCCCTTTCAGATTTGGAAGGGAATCAATTTCTGCTGGTGTTGGTGCAATGTAAAATTCTCTAAAAACAATCAGAATAAACAAAACCAAAATTAAAGTGGATCCAGACTAATTTCGTCAACTGTAATCTTCGTTTTAACAAAATTCATTTGGAAGCTTTCCTGGTGTTATCGCCTTCTGTACGCCGAGTCCGCGTGGAGTGACTTCCTCTGTTCTCGCCGTTCCCTTCGAAAACAGCGAGATACATAGGCGTGTTCTCGCTGTTCCCCGAGGACCCCTACACGAGGTGTCCCCGCGTTTTAGTTTGTCCCGGGGACTCAAACCCCGTTTTCTCGCGAGTCCCCACTGACGGGGTACTCTCCAATTACCATCACCATTACCAAAAAGGACTCCCTTTCATATTTGGAGGGGAATCAATTTTTTTCTGGTGTTGCTGCAATGTAAAATTAATTAAAAAGAATCAGTATAAACAAAACCAAAAGTAATGTGGATCCAGGCTAATTTTGTCAACTGCATGTTTTTTATTTCAAATAAGATCCCTCTTAGAAGCATTCCCCGTGTTCTCGTTGTTTTTCAAGGCCTCGTGACGTGACTCCCTCTATTCTGGCCGTTCCCTTTGATTTCCAGAAGAGTCCTCGGCGAACGGCAAGAATACGCCCTATGGGGATGCTTTCAATGCGGATTTTGTTAAAAAAAAAATATACAGTTGACGAAATTAGTCTGGATTCACTTTATTTTTGGTTTTGTTCATTTGATTGTTTTTAATTAATTTTACATTGAACCAACTCCAGCAAAAAAAAAATCCTGTCCGAATTTGAAAGGCAGGGGCGTCACTATCCTTTTACCTTTTTGGGGGGGGGGGGGGGTAACGTCCGTTTTGTACCGACGGACTCAAAAACGTGCCAACAAAACACACCGTTGCGGCTTCGCCGCAACGGTTTTTATTTCCTGCCAGCAAAGAATAGATCCGGGGTAAAACTAACTGTAATGCGTCAGTTGAGATTATTCCTTTGATGTAATTTAGTATATTATTGTTCACATATTTGGCTTTACATTTTTGCTTTCGCTAAAAAGCGAAGACCTTTGGTGGGGAAGTTCCCCCCCCCTCCCTCCATAGTGACGCCCCTGCTGAAAGGGAGTCCTTTTTGATGATGGTGATTATAATCGGCTTATTTCCTGTCCATGGGGACTTTGCGAGAATATGAGGAATGAGTCCCCGGACAAAAGAAAAACGCAAGGACTCCTCAAGTGGAGTCCTCGGGGAACGGCGAGAATACGCCTAGTCATGAAGAGTATTACAAATCCAATTACAGTGGTGGTATCTGTTTCCACGGTAACTGGATCTACAATTAGACGTTTTTGCAGTTACCGTGTATATGATATACGGTTGCTCTGCAAAAACGACACTTGCCGAAATTACGCTTTCCGAGGTATCCCAAAACCAGCCCAAAACAAAAACTGGTATTCAGTATTCAGTCACATCACTAAAGGCGTATTCTTGCCATTCCCACCCAAGGGAATGGCGAGAATAGAGGGAGTCACTTGACGCGTACTCCGCCTAGGAAAAGAACGAGAACACAAAGAATACTTCTAAAATGGATTTCGTAAGAAACAAACAAACTAGCAGTTGACGAAACCTGGATCCAGGATCCATTTGGTTTCGTTTATTCTGATTCTTTTTAATTAATTTTACATTGCACCAACATTTTACCTATGATTTTTTCGTTCAGAACATTTTGTCCTATTTGGTATTCCATACCAACACCAGCGAAAATTGATTCCCCTCCGAATCTGAAAGGGAGGCCTTTTTGATGATGGTGATGATAATCCGAGCATTCCCCGTCCGTGGGGACTCGCGAGAATACGGGGAGTGAGTCGCCGGGACAAACAAAAACGCGGGGACTCCTCAAGTGGAGTCCCCGGGGAATCGAAGGAAACGGCGAGAAGAGAGGGAGTCACTCCGAGCGGACTCCGCGTTCAGAAACAGCGAGAACACGGGGAATACTTCCAAAATTAATTTTGTTCGAAAATAAAATATGCAGTTGACGAAATTAGTCTGGATCAACTATATTGTTGGTTTTGTTTATTCTGATTGTTTTCAGTTATTTACATTGCACCAACACAATCAAAAGTTGATTCCCCGCCGAATCTGCAAGAGAGTCCTTTTTGATGATGGTGATGATAACTGCAGAATTCCCTGTCCGTGGGGACTCGCGAGAATACGGTGAGTGAGTCCGCGGGACAAACAAAAACGCGGGGACTCCACAAGTGGAGTCCTCGTGGACCGGCAAGAATATGCCTTTAGGTCAAAACGCAACTACAGGATGTCAAATAACTGAGAAGTTGACGCAGGAAACTTCTCGCTCGTTACCATCACTCCCACTAAAGCCATTAGCCAGCATATACTATTATAGTGGTATTTTAAGGTAATCTGAAGATTTATTGGCTGAGAATTATGAAACTATGGTAAGAATCGCGTTCAGTTTTGTTATGGGTTGATTCTGTGACTGTCTGTGGATCCTTGAATGATTGAACTTTATGAATGAAAAGAATTCTTGAATGGAAAGAATCAATTTGATAACTAGGGGGCACTTTTATGAAGGGCGAAATCGAGTCAATATATGTATGTAATTAGAATTAGGTTACCAAACCAGTTACTCAACTCTTGCACCACTTGCTGCTTTTCAAACGACACTATATCCTCTGAATTTTAGCAAAATCAGTGCATAATATCTTGTTTGAAAGCTTACGTCAGCATGACAAACCTATTTTGAAAATGGCGCCATAGCGATATTGCCATGCTCACTTGCAAAATTATCCAAGTGCTCGATGTTCACCTCTCCGATCCAAAACTCAATCTTACAATCCCGTTTTTTTTCTGGATCGAACAGCACCTGTTAAAACGATCTCGTATAACACAGTCTTCCGATCCGAAAAAGTTAACAGTTTGAACAGTGTCTATAGGCTGTCGATTCTGCTTGGTATTCCTTGCCATTTCTGATCATTGTCAATTTTGCTGTTATCCAATCCTTAAAGGAACTACTAATAATTCAGTATAATACGAGAAAAGCTTTTTCATTGCCAAATGTATAAGAGAATCATTTAAATTGAAGCATAACTTAAAGGCAAAATTATTTTGTTTCATTGACAAAATCATACATAAATAATCAAATTCTAACAACGATACTATCAAATGTAACAATATAAACAAGATCACTAACAGAAGAAATAACATGGACTACTTATAACACTTTATTCAGTAAAACTTCGTTTTTTTGTCCTTCAGGCCGGCTCGTCCTTGCCCCCATAATAGTCTGCCAATTCCGGTGGTATGCATTTTCTATGGAGATGTCGGTCACAATTGTCGCAAGTGACCCAGTATCCTCTGTATCTGACGAAATACAGTTTCAGGCTGTATAGGCACCATCACTCTTCTTCACAAGCCTCACACTTGCCTGTGAAAAAAATAAAATAAAAACACTCCTTAACCAAATTTTAGCACAAAGCGTTAAAGGCAGCTAGCGCTGAAAGAAAAATTTGGTTAGGTACACAGAAAAAAGATAAATAGCTAAAATGATGGTGCCGCAATAGCTGCTTAGCCCTCAAAAAGCTAACCTAGGTTTGAAGCGCAAGTAATGACAATTAACATACCTTTGGCTCCTTTCGACGAGCTCACTCCCTAGAAGCCTCCTCATAGGGGTTGACAGGCGAGGTTAGCTGTGGTTAGCTGAGCTGGAGTTGTAGTTCTTATTGATATCAAGACCAGTTCAGGGTGATCAGCTACGCCGGCCTTTGGCACAGAGAGTTCGGCTCCAACGGCTGCACTGGTCGAGGGATTTGAGGTTGGCTCCCGGTTGCGGTTTGAAGCTGGGGCTTGACGAGGTGCGGAAGAAGTAGGGATCGGTGAAGAGCGTGTCTGGAAACGAGGTAGATATCACAGGCAAATGAATCAACGAGCAGCGTCTGTGACGGTAAGAAGCGATAGGTCTTGCCTATCGCTCTGTAACGCCTCTGCTTCTGTTGCACGTTTCAAATACTTCCAAAGCTTAAAAAGAGCCTCCAGAGAAGCGTGGCCACCCCTGGACGGCTGACTTTCATTTTGGCTGAACTGTGTGATGATGTCCGGTTCAAGGTGCTCTGTGATGACAAGAAACCCATTCTTTGTGGATGACGCCCATCCTTTGCCCTGGCAGTCCTTGCGACTGGAAGTTGGTGTTGCCCGAAAGACCAGTTTACAAGTTGGTGCTATGATAAAAGATTAATGCGTGCTGTGCATAGCATGAAGATACCTTAGTAGCGTGGTTGAGAGTAGCGGGGGAGCGTAATAATAGTGGTGACTGGTCTATGGTGCTAGGCACCTAGTCTTCCCGAAGGCGATACTCAGTTCGTAGGTCAATAACTAAAACACATTTATTAAGGTTCGTACTTACATTGAAGATAGGTTGGTTAACACTTGTCACTTAATTTGCTCAGAGGTCAACTGAACTGAGAACAGAGGCCAAGTCAACTCCAAGTCGAACTGATTTCCAAACTGGACAGTTCGTCCTTTTATCCCGTCTTCAGATGTCCATAGAGTGCCTCAACCAATAGGGTCGACTGTCAAACGTCCTAGCAAGTCTCTATCTAGTCTGTAAGGGCTGGTGACCAACGGGGTAAGCTTGTTTAGGTCCCTTTTCCTTGATTGGGGAAAAGGTAATAATCTCTTACAATCTGGAGAAGAGCGTGGGTGGTAGACATAGTCCGAAATAGAGAGTTGATAGAGCTTGTTCAGTAAGATTTTGTAAATATTTGTTTGTCTAAAATGTATCCTCTCATTACGCCCTCCCCCTCTGAGAAAATTTGAGCTCTTGCGAGAAAAATTAGCTTTCACTTTAACTTTAAGCTTTAATGAATAAATAGTCATGTTATCTTGCACTTAAAATTTTATATATATAGAGCAGTAATTTTTCTAGGAGTACTAGAACATACATTTTTCTCTTTTTCTTTAAATTTTTTTTTTTTTTTTAATCACATTTTATTATTGAGTAAACATCGAAGACCACAAGGACTGGGGAATTTTACAGTGTTACCGATTCACTGTAGTTTTTATTGTCCATGAGACATTTTACAAGCAATACGAACACAACAACATCGAACACCGAAACACCAACACTAAACACTGTATGAAGGGGACACCTATTAGTTAAATAGGTTTAACGATTAAACAGATAGCCAATAACCACTTGCTCTCTCTTTTTTTCAATTTGCAATTTTTGTTCTTTGTCACTTGGCTTTACATTAGCGAAGCGCGAATCGCTTAATACTCTTCATCACCTTCACTGTCACTTCCAGTCTTATAGGCACGGAATTTAGGATTTCGCCTTTCTCTTGGTGGGTCGACTTCCCTGCGATCTGGTGAGGCTAGATGTTGTTGGTTCGGAACTTCTCCGCAGATCTCTTTCTCGTCGTGAACTGAAGATGGCACCATGCTTCGCTGGTCGTCGCTTATTTCCTTGTTTGGTTGTGGCATTGTCGGGGTTCTTGTAGTTGCTGGCTTTATGGTTTGGTTGTACGATTCTTCTCTTGAACGTTTTTGCTTGAAAATTTGTCGAATAATTGGCAGCAAGGACCTTCTCTGATATTTTCTTGGGGTCTTGAAGGGCCGTCTTCGGTTTAGGATTCCATGATAATTATCTTGATTGTGATTGTTCATTCCTGCGAGATAGAGCTTTGGATTAGACTTTTGTTTCTTCAATAGGGGTAATATATTCGGTTGTGCTGGCATTGTTAATATCGTCCAACTTAGCACATTATTGGGATTTAATGTCCCCAACGGGTTTTGTTCGTTCATTTGGTTGTTTAATTCTTCCAGCCTTAACCGGTTTCCGATTACCCAATGTCGTAGAAGAGCAACCTCGTTTCCCCTGCTCACCAGGAATTTTATCACGACCATACGTTACCATATAAATTTTTTTTTTCTTTCGTCAGTTCTAATAATATTTGAATGGTATCCTGTCTCATCTCGTTGTAGTTTATCTCCTCCCTTGGATTGTGTGTGCTGTTAAGGTAATTTAGCCAATCCCATTTTAACCATTTCTGTCCAGGTATTTTCGTTGCCGTAATGAGGTTTCGTCCTACTGATATCATTAAGTTTTGGCTCATGTTTTTTGTATTGCAGTCCAAATTTGTTATTTCCATCTTATATTCTCGGGGAATACTAAACTTGTATGTTCCTAGCAAGGGAAAAATAACTGGCGAATTTGCCGTAAAACAGCTAATATTGGCTTGAGTCTTGCTGCGGTTATCAAAATGTTATTGTTCGGCATTGATGTCCAGTGGACTTCCTGTTGTTTTTTAATGCGTATCTTGCTTTCACACTCTTTTGGTAAGTGTTCAAAGTTTCGGGTAAAAAATAGCTCGACGATGCAATTCTGTTTATTGGATTTCGGTTGGCAAACTTTTATTTCATTACCTGTGCAAGAAGAGACAGGTTGATTTGTTAATTTGGCGTACCGTAACGTACCCGGTAGGTGTGCAATAAACTCATTGTCTACTTTTATGGTGCTCACATAGCCTTCATTCAGAAAAAGCGGGATGGAGTTTGTTTGATATAGCTGAAATTTGCAGCTTGCTGTAGTAATGGGATTTTGGTCATCAGGTAAATTCTGTCGGTTTTAAATATTAGATGTTTGTCCATTGCCCTAAATTTGTCTACGTCGTTGGTTTTATCGCAAGTTGCGTCCCTATTGGTACTTTTGTACCAATGTCTTGTAGCATTTCCTGTACATTTCTGTTACTCAGAATTTGGGAACTTAATTGGCCATTTAGTAATTTTTCTGTCAAGTTTTTTAATTGATCGAATCTGATCATAAGAGCCGAGAAAGCTGAAGAAACAAACTGTTGTCCGGAGAAAAATTGGTATTCGAAAAATAAGTCTTTTGAGGTTAGATTTTGGATTTTGTTGGACGCATCGTGATGAAGGTCAATTAAATTTTTACTTAATGATCTTATCGCGAAAATGGTGGTATTTAGGTGGTCCTGGAAATCCAAGAAGTGAAGGTCATTTAATTTGCATAGGGTTAATAGGAGAGCTTTGCTGCTTGTGCTAGTTTTGTGTATTATACTTTCTTCCATAATTCCTAGATGACGTACTTCTGATTACGTAGGCTGAAATCCATTCTCAATGATGACGTAGGTGATTAATTCTAATTCAGTTGTTGAGCCTGGGGTTTGAAAATTCATTAGTATTTCATCACATTCATGACTGCGTCCGTTATCGTTGAGTCTATCATAGTAATTCCCAGGTTATCCGTAGTCCAGATAGCATTTCCTGTACATTTCTGTTACTCAGAATTTGGGAACTTAATTGGCCATTTAGTAATTTTTCTGTCAAGTTTTTTAATTGATCGAATCTGATCATTAGAGCCGAGAAAGCTGAAGAAACAAACTGTTGTCCGGAGAAAAATTGGTATTCGAAAAATAAGTCTTTTGAGGTTAGATTTTGGATTTTGTTGGACGCATCGTGATGAAGGTCAATTAAATTTTTACTTAATGATCTTATCGCGAAAATGGTGGTATTTAGGTGGTCCTGGAAATCCAAAAAGTGAAGGTCATTTAATTTGCATAGGGTTAATAGGAGAGCTTTGCTGCTTGTGCTAGTTTTGTGTATTATACTTTCTTCCATAATTCCTAGATGACGTACTTCTGATTACGTAGGCTGAAATCCATTCTCAATGATGACGTAGGTGATTAATTCTAATTCAGTTGTTGAGCCTGGGGTTTGAAAATTCATTAGTATTTCATCACATTCATGACTGCGTCCGTTATCGTTGAGTCTATCATAGTAATTCCCAGGTTATCCGTAGTCCAGATACGCGCTACCATATTCTTTTAGCAGTAACCCATGTTCTTCCAAAGGCGACACTTGAGCCGACGGTACCGAGCTTACTCCCGCGAGTAACAGGATGATAACAAGGATTCCGGTGTCTTTAATTTTTCTACGAAGACAATGAAGGCTTTTGGCAAACCTATCAGAGAAATTTAAATTTTACCCAAGGAAGAAAACACAATTTTTTTTTTTTTTTTTCACTGGCCGCAACGCATTTTTTTCGTGATTGAAAACTGTAGATGGCAAAGAAAAGGGGATAATGTAATTATCATAACGGTGCCGAAAGATATTTAATCCAGGCCCTGTTATTGTTATCCCTTGGTTGAAACACTTTTTTGTAGTAGTTTAGTTTTTCTTCTTCCGTAGTTGCTTATTTCTTACCGGTCTTTATCATTTCTGTCAATCTTTGGAGGTTTACAGTATTTCCTTCAATTCCGATTTTGGTAATTTCGGTGAAAGTAATTGGCTGATTAAACTGTTTTGAGTTTGCCATAAGAATTCAAGGATTTGTTTCACATTCATTTCCAGCCCAGCCTTTGTAGTTCCAAATTTAACGCTTGGGGTGATAGTGACCTCTAGTGAATAATTTGACACACTATGTCTATCTTTATTATTCCCACGTGGATAATGGTTGAACGAGATTCTTTTTTTGCTTCAGAGTTAGATAAGCTAGATAAGATAAGCTTTAATTTGACCAAAATTTTCATGGCACTGCCAAATTTCTTTGTTATAGTCACATTAAAAAGCGACGCAAAAAAAGAACAAAGAAAACAAAACACTAATCGATCCTCCTGATTTTCGTTTTACATATTTACAAAACTAGGTATAAAACTCTTCGCTAACCGCTGATGGGCACAGCGTACCGGCTGAAGTTTCTCAACAGGCACTGCAACCCTGCGCGGGAGTCGTTTTGTTGTGGATTGAGGGGGGAAATGGGTTTTGTGGATCAGGTGGATCAGAGATTTTCTTCCGAAATCATTTCAGAGTTTCTCTCTTCTTTTTTTCGGAGTTTGCATTTTAAACTTTGACAGCAGCTCTTCATACGACATTTCTGCCTGCTTCGATACTATTCTTAGAGCTCTTTTCTGAACTCTTTCGAGCCTGGCGCTTTGCTCAGCCGTCAGTCCAAAATGCCATACAGGAGCTGCATATTCCAGAATTGGGCGAATAAAGGATGTAAATATTCGGAGGAGGTGATCTGGAGGGGCGCTATGTTTCGACATAAGCTTGAGCATCTGCAGCCCAGCATTACCCCTTTTTACTAGACTAGTTGTGTATGCTTCCCATTTTAAATCACTGGTAATAATAACTCCCAATACTTTAATCTTACTGACTTTAAGAGAATCAGAGATAGTTGGTAGGAAATTTGGTTCAGAAGAATTTAAAAATGAAATAGTTACAATAGAAGATTTACTGTCATTTACTGTCATATTTGAAACAGAAGCTTTAGTCTTCACGTTATCAATTAAAGTTTGAGCTTTGCTACATTCATTTGCTTCACAAATTTCTCCAAGGGTAAGGTCGTCAACATATTTCCAACGGTCTTCACAATCATTAGCAATATCATTAATCATAACTAGAAAAAGAATAGGACCCAGGATGGTACCTTGAGGTACACCACAAAAAACTGGCTCAGGTTCAGAGAAAGACTTCTTATATTTTAAAATTTGGAACCTATTTCACAACAGCAGGGTCCACTCTAAAATCAATTAGAAGCTTAGAAATTAAAATGTTATGATCAATCAGATCGAAACCCTTTTTAAAATCAATTTTTATTAAGTTTAGCCATTTACCAGGCTCATCAACATGCTTAAAAATAAAATGTAAAAGACTGACTAGATAATGGGATGTTGATGTATTCTTTCTGTTACCGTACGGATGAGGATCAAGGAGGGGTTCAACTTCAGCTTTTAGCCAATTTGCTACAAAGCTTTCGTATATTTTGCTGAACAAGGAGGTCAAAGTGATTGGCCTCACGCCATCGAAATTAAGTTCTGTATCTTCTTTAGGGATTGGAGTAACATACCCGTTTTCCATATCAGTGGGTAAACTGAAGAAGTTGAAATGCAATTAAAAATTTGTGTTAGTGGCTTAGTCAAGTTGTCAGGAAATGCTTTTATAACTTCAATCGGAATATCTATGGGAGTTATACTAGTTCGTTTAAGTTTCTTTATTTTACTAAAAACTTGATCCTCAGAGATAGTAGGTAAAGGTACGTCATTATGTGGAATTTTCTGATACTCTTGGTTCGTTTTATTTACATCAAGAGGCGGCAAAGACTGGATTATTCTGGCCAAATGACCATTTAACTGGTTAGCAACTGGTTCATCATTAGAATCTGAACAAAAATCAACACCACTAGGGAATTTTCCATAAATTCGTTTTACTAAGCTGCAGCTTTTCTTGTCATTTTACGTACTTTGTTGCGGAGCATATTAGCATTTCCTATTTTCCCTTCTTTTCTTGGTTGAATTTTATACTGAATCAAATCTTTAATTTCTTGGGTTATGTAAGGACGATCTGTGTTGCACCGCTTGGAAGTTTTCTCAGGAAAGCATTCTTCATATTTGTTTCTTAATTTATCTTGCAAAAATTTAGCTTTTTCATCGGAGGACTCTAAAATTGGTACCTCATCCCAGGACTCGGATGTAATCCAATTTCCAAATTCTAAGAGACCCCTGTCCGAAAGAGGTCGGTAGGAAACTTTCTCAACTACATATTTTACTTTATACGAAGGTAGCGGAGCCCACTTTATCATGTAGTGGTAGCTACCACCAAGGGGAGGTAGGTCTTGAGGTTCATTATAATATGCTGACAAATTTGTGCAAATTATGTCGAGTTTAGTATTACCTTTAGTAGTCGGAAACTTTACTATCTGCTTGAGTCCTTGACTTCTGAGGAAGCTTTCAATTCTTAGATCGTTCTTATCACCAGTAACGCAAATTCCAACATTCGGGTACTTAGAAGTAATAAAATCAACCCACAAATCTAACTTTTCAGCAAAGACCTTTTTTTGGGAAAGATGCCATACTGGGTGAGCAATAAAACACTCCAATAACAATAACAGTTACAGATCTCGGAAGCTTTTTTGGTCAAATCATAATCCAAATCATTTCATCATTCACTTCATGGGGTTTTGACATATTTGCAATGTTTTTACGGGTTTCGGTACCGCGTATGCGAAAACGTTATTCTTGAGCTGTTTCCAGATTTCGTATTTTAGACCCGTTTTAATTTTTGTTTCGTAAAAGGTTGGAAGTAGATGGTCCTCCATATTCATTAGTAAGTATATTAGACATTCCTCTCTATCCGCGCTAAATTTTGTGTCCGGCCACTTACATATGAGTTTTGATGTTTGGACGCATGTTGGTTGGTCTTCTGGGTTCGGTAATGCATATTGTCTTTTATCTTGGCTAATAGTGATGAATTTGGAAGTAGTGGCAACCTCTAAAAACAATGAAGAGTTTTGTATGGGGATTGGCATGGTTGTTATTTCGTAAATTTGGAAGATGTCGTGCTTTTTATACAGAGTCACGTCCAAGCTGCATAGTATTGTTCCTTTCTCTATGTATACGTCAGGACAGAATATAAATATATAAGATTCTCCGCCGTAGGTTTGATAACTAATGCTAGATCCTTTGCTTCCATCATGGTAGCAGCTGATTGGAGGATTTTTATTAGATTATGGGGGTAATTAGGTCCGTAGTGATTTTTCTTGATGATATCGACATTACACTATTTTCTATTAATCCCATATCCGAGTTTAGGGATCTTATTAGGGCTCCTATAATTTGTAGGTTAATAAGTAGGCCAAGTTGTCTGTCCGTTTTCTCGGTTTTGGCTGTTCCTGTAATAGACAATATTTGCAGGCTTTGCAAGATTTCGCTCTGGAACGTTTCCACATTGTTAATGATGTCTTTAATTTTTATTTGAGCTTCTACTGCTTGTTCTTGTTGGGCCTTAAGAACGGAAGATTTTAGTTCCGAAATATGCCATATTTGTTTGGTTTCGTTAGAAAAGGCTCGGAAGTCGGAATGTGAATTCAAATTTTTGTTATCATCTGGTCAGATGAGTGCCAAAAGTTTCCCAGTGCTGACGATTCTTTTTGTTCTTTTAACTTGGATTATGTTTCCGATTGAACAACGCTACAATAAGCCTGTCCAGCAAATTGCCAACAGTAGAAAAAACAAGGGTTTACAGCGATGTCCTCGATCTACTAACGAAAGCAGACATCAAAGTCTAGCAGCGACGTCGTAGACCATCCAACCACCATCATTGACCAGGAAAGAGGACCCTCCCTTGAGCCCAGCTTCTCAAGTTTAGCCAAGCTTCAGCAAGAAGAAGTCTAGAAGGGTCAGTGGATCCCAAAGACTATACCATAGAAGGAAGGAAGGAAAGAATCCCTAATTTAATAAGGCCTGCGGCTTTTCGTAGCTAGCTTTTATTATCATATTAATAACGGCATGGAAATTCAGGTATAAAAAAGTAGCTGAATTTTCCTAGAAAGAATATCCATTTTGCAAGACGCAAGTAGATATCTTGTTCTTCGAACCTGAGCATCAGATTCCCAGTTTCTGCATCCATTGATAAAAACAAACACACAGTTTCAATAAAAATTAGAAGACAAGATGGCGGACACGATTCGTTTGGCCGTCGTTTGCTGTGTGACGCCATCGTTCTCAGAATATTTACGGCGCCAAAGTACGCGATTTTTGTCCTTCCTGCCGGCATCCATAGGAATGAGTGTTTTTCTAATCGAGAATTGGGGTACTTAGCAGCAACTTAATGAGGTATTATTGAACTCAAACCAATGTTAAAGTTCAGGAGTATCATGGTCCATAAGATTTACCATAAGATCAGAATTTGAAAGTTATTTTTTTAGTATCTACCCTAGCATAGTGTGGGCACCATGCCCTGGAGCATGGGCATGGTACCCCTGTGGAATTTGGTTTAACTGAGACTGGTTATTTACCTAAATAGGGTCTTCTTCCTGTTCTAGAGTAAAAGATACCTGATTTTACTTTCTATCCAACCTCATTTTCCAATTTACAAAATGTTAGAGTTTTTTTCAAAAAATAGCTGATAGGTAGCATGGATGAGGCAAGCTTTTCAATCTGTTCAGTGGAGCAAATATTTCCTTTGATTGTTTGCCTTTTATTGTATTTATTTTCAGTGATTTTTTTTTTTACTTTTTTTACTCTGACTTTTCACTTTTTGACAAAATATAAAAGGATTGAGTAACCTAGTGGCAACTAACTGGAAAAGGATAGAGTAAACCCACTGGGAAGAAGTGGCCTCCACAAAACTCTCTGTATCTTGGAAGTGCAAAATTGGAAACTGAGGTTGGATAGAAAGTGAAATCATGTATCTTTTGATCTAGGACAGGAAGAAAACCCTATTTAGGTATGTAGCCAGTGTCAGTCTAACCAAAATTCACAGGGGTAGGCATGCCCCTGCTCCAGGGCATGGTGCCCTAACGTATAGGCACCATGCCCATACGTCCAGGCATGCCCAGACGTTGGGGCACCATGCCCAAAAATTTAGGAGTTTTTCAAGTTTTTTGGCAATCCATCTGAGATGAATCCGATTCTCGAACGAAGTTGGAGCCTCTATAGGCGTATTCTCGCCGTTCCCCGAGGACTCACTTGAGGAGTCCCCGCGTTTTTGTTTGTCCCGGGGACTGACTGACCCCACGGAAGGAGAATGCTGCATTTACCATTAGCATCATCAAAATGACTCCCTTTCAGATTCAGAGGGGAATCAATTTTTGCTGTTGTTGGTGCAATGTAAAATTAATTGGAAACAATCCAAATAAACAAAACTTAAAATAAAGTGGATCCAGACTAATTTTGTTGACTGCATATTTATTTGTATAGCAAAATACATTCTGGTATTCCCGTGTTCTCGCTGTTTTCTGTACGTGGAGTCCGCATGGAGTGACTCCCTCTATTCTCACCGTTCCCTTCAGTTCCCAGAGGAGTCGTCAGGGAACGGCGAGAATACGTCTTATGCTCAGAAAAGGTCAAAATCACGTAAACCATAGAGATAATACGGACCAGGGCAGGTGAGGAGAGAGGGAGGGGGGGGGGGAGGGGCAAAAAGCTACTAGATATGTTCTATAAAAAATCCGAGTCCCATTACATTTACCAGTTTGGGGTATTATAACCAAGCTGCAGAATTATGGGTTTCTCCAGGCGGCCACAGTATACTAGTGTCGGCCACAGTATACTAGTATAGTGTTACAGCAATCTCGTAGATAGGACAATAAGATTGAAGATACGTCGATATTTATTGATTATTCTGTGGGGTAAGCTAGACACTCCAGCCGAAACTCAGGCCACAATCCGATATGACTACCGATATGTCGATATGACCCCTTGAACAGGTCTAGCGATTTAATGGGGACGGCCACTACGCTGTTCTGCAAACTCGCTTTGTAGTACAAAATGTGACATATGTAATGAGAACCTCGTTTCATGCATCATGTCTCAATGCATTCCTTTCACATTCCTATAACCCTAGCTTTTGTTATCAACGAATAAAGGATTAACGGGAATTATTTTATCATCTCGGATTCCTTCTTCTTTCGGGGTCACTGGAAAACCGGTACCTCCGCCACCGGAACCGATGGCTTTGGAACACCGGAACATGAAAATGGAAAACCGGAACCGATGGCTGGAAAATCGGAACTTGAGAATGCAAAACCGGAACATGTGGTCTTGGGCAACGATTTTTTGTTTAACACGTTGCACGTTCACTTTCTTTCTTTGCTTCTGTCTGTCCCTTAATGAAGAATGCCCATATCCACTTGAAGAAGCTGATTGTTTTATCCTATAACCAACAAATCAGGGACTTAGTGATGTTGCGTCTTTCGTCATGACTATAGTTGCATTTAGCAGATACACAAATATCTTATTCCACGGTAGCTGGGTCTTTGCAAAAACAACAATTGCCGAATTCCCTACTTTTACGTGTTGATCATGATTATGGTAATGAACGTGAAATGACTTTCCAAATAATGGAAAACCGGAACATGAGGTCCCGGGCAACTGATTTGAATTTCAACACTTTGACTCTAGAAGACGATTCCGCTGAAAACATTGCACGTTCACACAGTGCACTTCCTTTCTTTGCTTGTGTCCGTTGGGAAAGAACGCCCCTATCCACTTGCCGAGTCTGATTATTTTACCCTATTTGCCAACGAATCAGGGATGATTCATAGCCCCATAACATACAAACTCCGTCTTAAATTGCAATATATCGTCTCCGTGTTCCTACCATCGAGTATCGATACTTGATCCCGAATCCTTTCTCTTTGACTGATTAAATAACGACGGGAGGAAAACTAATTGAGTAATGCTAAATGATCATGACAATAGTTGCGTTTTAGCAGATACACAAATATCATATACCACAGTAACTGGATCTTTGCAAAAACAGCAATTCCCTGCTTTTACGTGTTGATCATGATGATGCAGATTAACGTGAAATGACTTTCCAGATACCACGGACCGGACCGTAGTATCTGAATATCAGACCAGATACTGGGTAACTGCAAAAACTACTTTGGTCCATGGTATCAGATAACGTGAAATGACTTTCCAGATACCACGATCGATACCATTGTATCTGAAATTCAGATATACGATATTTGGTCCAGATACTCGGTACCTATAATCTGCAAAACGCAACTAATCTACATCGTTCTGGGCTACTACAATATCTATTCGAAACATAAAATAGAGTTTAATTTTTAAAATAATCTCAAGGGTTGACTAGCTTACGACTAGGGGCGCACGATAATATGTAAGCCAATGGTTCCTTGGGGCTGGTCTGCGCGGATATGACATCCCCCATACTAAAGATAGGACAATTTTTTATGCCAGAGCACACTTTACGTATTTTACATCAGCTACAGTAGAGGTATGCTTATATTTGAACGTATGCTGTCAGTGAACGATCTAATATACTTTTGCCCTCGAGTTTCATTCTTTCATTCCTTTCGAAAGTTATTGGTGTCTAAGGTTTCCGCATTCCCCCCCCCCCCCCAATTCCCCCAGAATAGCCGGATTCGGGTAGTGACAATTTCTAATCCAATCTGGTCGTGTCCCTAACGTGCCTGCCATGCTTTGCCATCCTATCACATCTAAAAGTACCTTAACTCGCGATAAACGGAATTCGGACCCCCCCCCCCCTTCAAACGCCCCCCAGTGTCCGGATCTCGTCCGGTTTTGTAAATGAGGTATCTAAGACTTATGCTTGTTCTTGCCACCAAGTTTCATCCCGATCCTTCCACTCTAAGCGTTTCCCTATATTTCCGGTCACCCCCACCCTACAAATCCTTCCACAGCTATCTGATTCTGTCCGGGCTTGAAACGAAAGTTATGGAAGCCACACTATTTCGGATTCCCCCTCACTCCACTCCCCACTCGATGGGCGGATCGAGGAAATTACTATTTACAAGTCAATCTGGTCAGTCCTACCTGAAAAGAAAATACCATGAATGACTAATTAAACAGATGACTGGGATGCCGGAAGAGGGGAACAAATGTTAAACCCTCTGTTTTCTGATGAACAGTAATCGTTAATCTATATTTAAATTAACTTTCTTCAACAATGTGGAATTTCCCCATGAAGTTTCTTTGCCCGAAACTATCTTCAATAGTCACAGAGACTCCGTCATGATTTTGTGTCCACTATTATAACAGCAACTACACAGCTGGCGGTTAGCACTACCCTGGGTATCGTTGTAGACAATCTTGTACCTTGTTTATTAAGACTAGTACATTACATTGGGGACGAGAGTTTATTTCGTGACCCTAAATTTTATGATACGAGGAATCTCGGAATCTTCGAAAACTGTGGAAGCGCTTTATAAGCGACATAATGCTAGAATACGGCAATTCGGTTTCAGACCCTGTCGTAGCACAGTGCACTATTTGGTATGGACGTTGGATGATATACTGCGGCATCTTGATCCGAGCACGCGTTTGTAGACGTTACTCGTGGACATTGTGAAAGCATTCGATAGTTTAGACCACCAAGTAGCTCTAAACGAGTTTCGTGATACGGGTGCCAGTAAATTTGTCCTCAGGTTATTCGCAGGTTTTTTTTTTCTGACAGGGACCAACGGTTCCTAAAAAGGGCAGTCAGGATTGTTTTAGGCCCAGCGCAACCCAGTTATGGAGGATACCGATAATGATACTGATCATGATCAAATGCCTAGGTTCAGTCATCAACGAGTTTCGGCCACATGTGTTTGAATTCCGAACTGCATAGGTCTAGTCTACCTGGATATGAAGTGCTTGATACTAACAGACCTAACACACGTGCTCTAAACCACTCTAACCAAGTAAAACTAAGTTTCCGGTTGAATCAACAGAAAGGTAGATCAATTCGCTTGCACCATATTTTATTCGAAATCTTCGTAACTACGAATACAGTAGATGACTTTTCTTTGTAATTATTGATTAGTTGTTAATCACGACATTAGTATTAGTTTCGTGCTTTTAATAAATTGTATTAAGTTTTATATTGTTTTCGAATTGTTTTAAGTTTCGCGTTTTTGACCAGTTCTACCGTTATCTATTTTAACCTCATTACTGTTTATATTGTTTTTTTTGACGGAACTACTTTGGCGAAAGTTAGTTCGTTAAATAAATTATATCATTTTATTATTATTATTATTCTTTCGTAATATGTGCTGCCAAGCTATAAACTTACAAGGTCCGCACGATTCCTGCCCTCCTTGTAGCACACAACACAACTTGATTTTGTGACTGTTGCAAGGTGGCCAACGATTGGCACGAATGTCAACAGCCTATACTGGCTGATCACTTTGACGGCCTGGTCCAAACTATACTCCACATCGTGTCCCAGTTCCTGTATACGTTTATTACTCCTTCGTGTAGGCGTAGCTATCCTTTTTGAAGGGACTAGCTGCTGTGCCAATGTTTCGGCTCCCGGCAGATAGTCCTCGACATACTAGAAAAAAGGTTATCTCACAAAGCTATTTGTTCTTCGGTCCCTGTCGATCAACAGAGGGGAATTTCGCTAAAACGCTCTGTTTGAAATGGCAGATTACTCCGCTAGTCGACAAATAGACTCGATAAACAACAATTTCAGTTGCTTGTCGATTTGAATAAGAGTGTTAGCCACAGAGATATATGTTGGCAATAAGTACCTAATAATAAGTTCCTAATAAGTACCAACAGAGGTATAAGTCTTTTTGGGCTCGGATCAAGAATCGCTCGCTCCAAACTTCTTTTTCCGTTTTTTCCCGAAAAACATAACAGAAAACGGTTGGAAAAACAGAAACAGAAACAGGAAACGGTACCGACCCCAAATTACAATGCAACGTTGCGAGTTACTCGCAAAATGCGCTGGCGTTCCTAAGATGACGTGGGTTCTTATTTGAATCAAGATGACGTGGGTTCTCATATGAATCTATACTTATGGCCAATATTACGTTTTATTTTTGCATGCACGGCTAGATTTGAATAAAACGTCTTTTCTACTCGGCTCCTTGTCAACGTATCAGTAGCCTACGTAACTACGCACTAAAGCTTTTGAACTTGCTGAGCTCGTTAGCCATTCCGACTTTTTCAGTAAATAGTCAAGTGACTCGAAACTGAGCTACAAAGGTCCAGTTGCGTAGTGGAGCCTGTAGTATAGTCTGTGCCATTCGAGTTTTGTTTTGTCAGTAGATCGTTTCATACCCTCATCTCCCTCGAAACGTGCAACTACGGAAACAGTATAACGAGTCTTAATCACCGGTTTCGAGCCCTTAGTCTTGTAATTTGTCCTTCTCTTAATTAAAGTAAACTAAGTTCTGTTTTAGAAGTGTCTTCTCGTTTTCTCCCTTCACACACATTAAAAATAGTCAATATTACCGATTCCGAATCTATACTGTCTCCTCTTACGCGACCGGCAAAAAAAAAAAAAAAAAATCAACTCAACCAGTCGTATTCGAAACAGTACGCATGCAACGGTCTTCATTTGCATACAAATAAACTGTCGCTTTCTTTTCTAACGTGCATGATTCTGTAACGCGTATCGCAATATCTATTTTCATATTTCAACTGAGCCAATTCTCATGTTACTGTGCCTCCTCCCTGCGCACAAAGACCTAAGGGGTCCGGTTATGGACGGCCCTTCTACAGAAATTCTTGCCGCTATTCAGGTCTTTGGAACCTAAAAGAATATCCACCTTCCAGATCGTTCCCTGGCTCGAGTAAGTTCCGTTCGAGTATACAAAATCTGAAGCTGCATTTATTAGCACGTTGAGAAACCGCAACCTTTGTAGACATTTAGAGTGCAACACGTTATGTAAAAGTTCTTGTATTCGAACAATCAGGGACCACATAGTGCGGAGTTCCAGTACTTCTCAGCCTGTACCGAGCGTTAGCCTAAATTATTACTATATAATCTTGATACTTGTCAGCAATATTTAGCAAAGGGGTTAGGGTCGGTTTTTTCACGTACAACCAGTTCAAGAGAAAATGTCTGCCTACTGATAGGCTTTTGTGGGTCGGTTCCACTTTCCGACTATAAAACACGCCAGTGAATCTCCTGGAATGGTCCACAATCCCTATATATAAACCTTTTGCAACACAACGTTTCGAAAAACAAGAAGTGTATTATTTGACGGGTAATTCCTCTCGGATGGTAGATACAGAAACTTAATTTTTCTTAGGCTAATCCAAAGTGCCACCTGAACAGTCCAAGCGCTCGCTCACGTCTCACATATAATTCATTTCACGAACCGCGCAACGAAATGCCATCCATTCAAAGAGAGCCTCGATAGCTCGAGGCAAACGTGTTCAGGTGGTCACTTCGGAAAATCAAAGTCATTAGGGGTTGGCGTCATACGAGAGAAAAAGGAAATATCACAACAGTTCCTCCCTCCCAGTATGATGCCAACCTCTACAAACATAACACAATAATAACTTTCACTCTAAGAAGGGACCCCACTCCTCCATTTCTTGCAGTCGCCGCTCCAGTTCTTCCACTTCCTGGTCGGCCAAGGTTTGCTCCGTCAATCCGGTAGTTTTTCTTCGCTTCCCCATTGGCTCGCCATCTTCAGCTTCATCGTGAACTTCCGCCTGAGCTTCTTCTTCGGTGACGAACTCCTCTATCAGCATGCATTCCACTTCCTGTTGGATATCTGCTCCTTGATCGCTTGGCTGCCTTGGAGTTGGTTGCAGCCCATTAACGTAACCTTGATTCCTCTCGGAAGTTTTCCCCGCCGCTGCACAGAGTGCCCTCCAGCGTTCCGCGTTCCTCTCGGAATCAGTCACTGCCGCAGTACACGTGCAACGGGACACTAATTCCTGGATGTTCCGAAAGAGCTGTCTAAAGTAGAAATATGTGCTGACGTTACTCGCAGTTTCTGCAACCCCAAAGTGGTATCCGCCGGTCACGTGACCCACCAGGACCACACTTGGAACAGCGTCTTGTGGAACCATTAGCCTGTAATTGCGCCTCCCGTCTTCAAATGAAAGCACTAGGTTAATTCACACTTTACAACTAGTCTTTATACATCTTTTGTTTTAGTACGATCGAGAAAGTCCGTCTGCGTTTCCATTTGCGGCACCGGGTCTAGTCCTCACGGAAAAATCAAACTCTTGCATCGCTAGTGCCCATCGGGCTAGGCGGCGATTTTCTGATTTCATAACCTGGAGCCACTTCAGAGGGTTATGATCTGTAACCAGCTCAAAATGTCGCCCATATAAGTAGTACTCAAGTTTTCTTAAGGCCCAGTACGCAGCTAAACATTCTTTCTCAATCGTACTGTACCGTGCCTCCCTTGGGAGTAGCTTTCGCGATATGTACATAACTGGGTGCTCCCCATCCTCAAACATCTGTGAAAGGACTGCCCCCAGCGCAAAATCTGATGCATCAGTCTGCACGATAAATTTCCGGTCAAAGTCTGGGTTAAACAACACAGGTGATTTTTCTAATAAACCTTTCAACATCTGAAACGCTTTATTTTCCACCTCTCCCCATGGTACCTTCTCGGTAATGTTTTTCCTTGTAAGATCGGTTAGCGGTTTTGCTATACTAGCGTATCCTGGGATGAATCGCTGGTAATTTCCGGATAAGCCCAAAAATGCACGGACGTTTTTCTTTGTTTTGGGAACCGAAAATTTACGCACTGCTTCTACTTTGTCGGTGGTTGGTTTAACCTGACCGTTGCCTACACTATGACCCAGAAATTCGGCTGAACTAGCGGCGATTTTACACTTGGCAACGTTTAAAGTAAGATTTGCCTCTCGGAGCCTTTCAAGTACAATTTTCAAATGGAGCAGATGCTCTTCAAATGTGTTTGAGAAAATAACCAAATCATCTAAATATGCACGTGCGAATTTCGACAATCCTTTCAAGACCTTGTCCATTAACCGCTGAAACGTTGCTGGGGCTCCTTTAAGGCCAAAAGGCATGACCTCAAACTCAAAAAGGCCAAAAGGTGAAATAAACGCCGTTTTATCCCTACTTTCGTCTTCCATTACTACTTGCCAATAACCTCGCTTACAATCAAAGATCGAAATGAATTTACTTTTCCTAATGTGTCTAACAGTTCATCCACCCGGGGCATAGGGTACGCATCCGACTCAGAAACAGCATTCAGCTTCCGGTAATCAACACAAAAACGAATGCTACCATCCTTTTTAGGAACCAAAACCGTTGGTGATGCCCATTCGCTGGTAGATTCACGTATGATACCAAGTTTTAACATCTTGTCTATTTCCAATCGGATAGCCTCTCTTTTTGCTTCTGGAATCCTATATGGATGCTGGCGGATTGGCTTTTCATTTTTCAGCTCAGTTTTGTGTTTTGTGAAAGTTGTTCTCCCCGTTTTACCACAGAAGACATCGGGGAAATTTTTAACGACCTCAACTAACATCTTTTTTTCTTTGTCCTTCATTTCTGCGCTGTTTGCAATTTGTCTAATTACCGTCTCATGCCCCTCGCTTTCGTCAGGGAAAGTCTGAACAGACTCCTCCCCCTCTTCAGGTTCGTCGGTATTCAGTGATGTGAAGAAACAATCTCTTGTTTCTGATTCCGGCTCGGTTTCAGTAGGGCGTTTGAATCTCCGCAATAGGTTGATGTGATAAACTTCGTGACTTTTCTTTGCCCCGTTTAACTCGATTTTGTAGTTCACATCACTAACCCTCTTAGCCACCTTAAATGGACCACGCCATTGGACTTGAAGTTTGTTTTGGCCCTCAGGCATCAGTATCAAGACTTCATCCCCGACCTTTAAGTCTCTTTTCCTCGCGGAGTGATCATACCAAGATTTTCTTTTATTGGCCTCAGCCTCCTGCGATACTTTTGAAACCTCTGAAAATTCCCTCAACTTCCGCCTCATTTCTAGAATGTAATGAATGACTGATTGGTTTTCTGACTTTTCAGCGGACCAAGATTCTTTCAATATGTCCAGTATTCCTCTCGGATTTTCTCCATACAACAACTCGAATGGCGAGAACCCGGTTGCAGGGTGGCGAGTTTCCCGATATGCAAATAGCAAGAAGGGCAACATTTTGTCCCAGTTCTTAGTGTCATCTTTGACGAATTTCCTGAGCATAGGGACCAACGTGCCGTTAAACCTCTCGGTTAGGCCGTTGCTTTGGGGGTGATAGACAGACGTCAATACCCTTTTTATGCCCAGAAGATCGTAAAACCGTTTCAGAAGAGCGGATGTAAAATTGCTACCGCGGTCACTCAAAATTTCAGTCGGAATACCGTGTCTGGACACGAATTTTGTCAATTCCTCAGCAACCTTAGGAGCCGTGACGGTACGCATTGGGATTGCCTCCGGATAACGTGTTGCGTGATCTGTTATTACAAGAATAAACCTGTGTCCTGCACTACTTTTTTCAAGTGGGCCTACGACATCTACTGATACACGCTGGAATGGCTGATCAAAGATTGGCATTTTTACCATAGGGACCTTTTCGTATTGTTGTCTACGTGCTGTCATTTGACAGGGCTCACACTCCTGACAGAATTTCTTCACGTCTGAGTGTAAGCCTGGCCAGAAAAACCTATCCTGAATTCGCTGCTCTGTCCTACGAACTCCTAGATGGCCAGCCATCGGCGAAGAGTGACCCAACTCTAACACTGCCTGTCTGCATTGGGATGGTACCAAAAGCTGCTTAATACTAAGCCTATCGCCCCTGTGACACGCACGATATAATAACCCGTTATCTTGGATAATTTGCGACTTTTTCTCTTTGTTCTCCACCTCTACTTCCTCTCGGAAAGGTCGCAAAGTTGAGTCTTGGAGTTGCAAATCCCTGAAATCATGGGTAGACAACTTAAAAATCGAATCTGGGCCAGGCGAATTTCCGAAATTTTGCTCGTCAAGTCCCAGTGGCAAGGTCGCTTCCGCTCGGATCTTCTCAGCCCTGAAAAGTTCCCGAGCCTTCCGCCTAGAGCTCCTAGACTTCCGACCTTTACCTGACGGCTGCGCGAAAATATCGTCTGCAAAACCTGCGAAATCCTCAGCAGGATTTTCTGAAACACCCGCCCCCTGTTTGGCTTTTGACCGGGTAACGGCGTTAACTTCAAGGACTGACGATTTCAGTTCCATTAAATCCCGGAATCCATTAACATCGCTTCCTATGAGGACGTCTGCGGGAAGATCAGTAACCACTCCAGCACGGATTTTATTTCGAATCAGTGATCCGTTTTTACCCGCAAGCTCAATTTCTACCGTCGCGGTTGAACAAGTGTGTGTATCGCCATGGAAACATTTTATTGCCACCTTTTCCGATCGGTTTATTTTTGATGCTCCGAGGATGCTTTCACGTACTAAAGTTTGGTTACTTCCAGAGTCGAGTACCATTTCGACCGTTTTGCCATCTAGCATGCCCAACTATGGCTTTCCGCACAAGACGCTATTCTAGTTGGACTTTTTGCGAGGCTAGTGTTCTTAGTGCTTGAATTCCTGTTTTCAGTTTTTTTCGAACTTCCCGGTTTACCGTTTTAAGCCCAACAATCAGATACCGTATGGCCTCTCTTATGGCAAAAATCACACGTTTTCTCCCACTTATTTTGACCATCAGCAATTTTACCGTTTTTGGACCACAAATCGCCAGAAGCTCCGGGCTTCGAATTTTCCCTCTCGGCTCGGCGATTTTCAATTTGCCGGTGTTCATTTCTCCTCGGTTTCCGGTTAACATCCGAACTTTCTTTACGAGCCATCAGGTATGTGTCTGCGCAATCGCCCGCTGTTTCTAGTGTTTCCACCTTACGCTCTTTCAGGTGAATTTTCAGTCCTCCGTATGTATTACTTACAAATTGTTCGACTAGAAGCTTTTCTAGAACTCCCTCCAGAAGATCTTTTAATGCATCTATTTCCTGAACTTGCTCGTAATCAGAGGTACCTAGCCACTTGTTCAACGCTACTCGAAGTCTGTGTCCAAAATCTTTAAAAGACTCGGATACTGTCTTCGAATCGTTTTAAGATGGCTTCTTTCACCACCGAGTAATCCTGTGCCCTTTCAAGTGGAACAGCGTTATAGGCTTGCATTGCTCTATCATTTAGGAAAGGGGCTAACCTCGCGACCCATATTTCCTTTGGCCACTTAAGCAGTGTTGCCGTTCTTTCGAAAGTGCATAGGTAGCGGTCCACATCTTCGCTTGACGACATTTTAACTCGTTGGGCGGATTTCCCACCCCCTGATGCTAGAGACTGTACCGAAGAAACAAGACCCTCGGAAAGTTTTCCTTGCGACTCTACCAGCCTTTCTAATTTCATGTTTTCATTTTCTGTTGCTTTGTTAAATAACCTTTCAAATCTTTCCCGGTCAGCCTGACGCTCCGCTTCGCGTCGCTTTTCGTACCGTTCCCTCTCGGCCTGCCGTTCCGCTAAATCCGCTTCGCGTTGCGCTTCGAGCCTACAAGTCCGGTCTTCCTCCGCTCGGCGATCCGCATCTCTTTGCTGCGCAAACATGTCTGTCATTAACCTAACCAGATCTGTTGGGTTCATGTAAGGTTGCGATACAAAACTGGGTTGCGGCGGGTAGGGTAGATAGTTAGACCCATGGACGACTTGATTTATACCCGGGTTTTGTTGCTGATTCTGGAAGGTATTTGGGTCGGGTGCTACGGTAGGACAGACTTGGCGAATCAGGGGTATTACCTTCCGATTTTATTTCAAGCTCTTTCCATTCGGGACAGTTAAGTGGAAATATTGGCTCGGAGTTTCTCCTCGGAATAGGTATAGAAGGGGAACAAGGGAGTTCAATTCTAGCTACGCCTGGTTTTGGTGTACTGATTGCGATATTTCTACGGCCTGGTATTTCACTAACCGCGAAAATCTCGTACGAACCTCGTTTGAAAGAACCTTGAGGTATCAATGCGTTGGGACTCACTCCACTCGGATAGTGTAAATGACTCATACACTTGAACGAAAATTGCCAACTCTTACTGGTGCGGTCTAACCTTTAGCCTAAACGTTAGATTTTTGCCTCTCGGCGATTAAACTCAACTCGGTTTTTAGGCAAACTGTACGGCGAAAATTATCGAAATTATCAGATTTTACCACACGGCACTGTGAGAACCACTCGGTTTCCCGCTAATTCTTCTATTCTCGACCGTACGCCAGTTACTACCAACCACTTTAAGATACTCGGCAAAAGAGCAGTAATTAATTACCAGTGTAATAATACCACCAAATATATAAATCCACTCGGGCTCCGTTCGACTCCGTGAACTTGTTTTGGTAAAGAAGAAGACAAGGTCGATAACAAATCCAAATTTAGAGCTGAATCTTAAACTGGATTTCCCGCAAAATTACGGTATAATACAAACTAGAGGCGAAATCTTAATTTGCTTAACTAATTGACCGACCTTAACAT
This sequence comes from Branchinecta lynchi, assembly GCA_023053575.1. Lineage (NCBI taxonomy): Eukaryota > Metazoa > Arthropoda > Branchiopoda > Anostraca > Branchinectidae > Branchinecta > Branchinecta lynchi. Next base: position 27,394,132 of record JAKZAP010000007.1, on the reverse strand, counting down.
CCGTACTATACTATGTAGTGAACAACAACCAATATCACAGAGAAAAAAAAAACGGACATAGCAAAGCTAATAAATAACGTGGAAATTACTAGTATTTGATCAATCTCTTCGATAGGCTGTCACCATCTGATAGGCTTTTGTGGGTCGGTTCCACTTTCCGACTATAAAACACGCCAGTGAATCTCCTGGAATGGTCCACAATCCCTATATATAAACCTTTTGCAACACAACGTTTCGAAAAACAAGAAGTGTATTATTTGACGGGTAATTCCTCTCGGATGGTAGATACAAAAACTTACTTTTTCTTAGGCTAATCCAAAGTACCACCTGAACAGTCCAAGCGCTCGCTCACGTCTCACATATAATTCATTTCACGAACCGCGCAACGGAATGCCATCCATTCAAAGAGAGCCTCGATAGCTCGAGGCAAACGTGTTCAGGTGGTCACTTCGGAAAATCAAAGTCATTAGGGGTTGGCGTCATACGAGAGAAAAAGGAAATATCACAACACCTACCAGCAAAATTCCAAAATTCGAACGCAGCATGCATGCTACTTCCTCAGCCTCTTTTTCTAGTCCTGGACATCTAAGAATACACCATGTCTCAGTGTACTGTGAGTCTCATATCAGCAAGCTAGGGTCTACCTCTCCGTCTTGCATATCTGACTTCACTGTTTTGACAGGCTGTCCTTTGAACTTCACTGTTTTGATCGGCATAAAGTGAACATCTTGTACCGCATTCTTGTGAGGAGGTGCCGGACCAAGGATTGAAGCAAGCATTTTACCAGCCTCACTATGAAACGCTGGGACGATTCCGATGGAACGATCCTTTAACGTCTCGTTATAGCAAATTTCGTCGTCATCATCATACACGCAAAACATAAGTCGGTCGAACTATTAAAAAAAGAAAGAACTGTATATCTTGTAACTACTTCAGACTTGCGGTAAACATGACACAGAATCTTTTCTCTTCAAGATCTGAATGACTTCCTTGTGGTGTTCTTCCTTTGTGTCATCAACTCGCTCATTAGAACAAACTATATTCAAACAAGAGCTAAAAGCTCGTATGGCCCTGGCTTATGCTAAACTCTGTTCTTCCTTTCCTAACTACTTGTCCGGCGAGAAAATAAGTTAGAGATATGGATTCAGCATGTCTCCTTACCCCTAAATCGACTATCTCAGTATCTTTTAAAACTATTTGTTTAGCCCCTTAATTTGAACCGCCCAACCCTAAATATAGAGCTACGGGGTCCATCTATGAAGCTGAACATAAACGGAAACGGTACCGACCCCAAATTACAATGCAACGTTGCAAGTTACCCGCAAAATGCGCTGGCGTTCCTAAGATGACGAGGGTTCTTAAGTGGGAAATATGAATCTGTACTTATGGCCAATATTACGTTTTATTTTTGTATGCACGGCTAGATTTGAATAAAACGTCTTCTCTACTCGGCTCCTTGTCAACGTATCAGTAGCCTACGTAACTATGCACTAAAGCTTTTTAACTTACTGAGCTCGTTAGCCATTCCGACTTTTTCAGTTACAAGTCAAGTGACTCGAAAACTGGATGCACGAGCTGAGGGCATACTTCTGTATTTTGAGGGGTACGATTCAAATTGAGCTCCTTTGGAGTTAATAGGGATAGCTAGCACAAGTGACATTTGATCTTTTTCATACGCGGTTTAATAGCAGTGATACAATAAAGGGGACTTGAAGGGCGTGCATGGGCATAGTGGATAAAAAGCCAGGCTGAAGGCAGCTTCATCGTGAAAAGTCTAGTTTGCGTTTATATATGTGTGAATAGCTAGTTCGGTGGATAACGAAAAACTAGTAGGAATCTTTCTCTTTCCAGAAGTTTGATGGGAAATGATCCTAATTATGCGTCACTGCTGGAGTAAAAAAAGAAGATTGCCCAGCGGAGAGATGGTTCCAGCTGTGGACTGTTTGTCATTAAGGTGAGACACGAGGCACTATTAGTATCTTAGGAACAAGATATATTGCTCTCGTTGATGGGAAATTGATCTTAATTGAGGAAGTGATACTGATGATGTCAGTTATGTACAGCCTGGCGGCTCTAAGAAGAATCTAGACCGTGCAGTGACCTCTGAATTCTCAGTTTGTCATGAAACCATGTGAGCGTGTCCTAGATTCTAGATTTTCATTCACTTGCCAAATAAATTTACCGTACCACGAGAATTCTGACCTTAAGCGAACCGTGTAGTAAAGCCGAGTTCTGGTCCAGACTGGCTAGAGAATGACCGGATGAGTTAACGCTCACAGCAAATCTATGGAAGTACTTCCATGGAAGTCTGGTGCGCCACGTGTACATAAGCTCTCATTTGTAGACAAATGTGTTACGCCCTTAGCCTGAAAAATGTTCTGTTACTACAAAAGAATGGGTGCAGTAGGCACTGCACTAAAGGATTCAAGTACCTGGTTAGCGACCTGTGGTCCTGCGGGCGACCCAGAAGCTAAAGAAAAACGTTCTCGAAGAACTAACGCGACATGCGCAGCTTTATTAGAAATTGCCTTTGATTTCCCAATAGGTTGTATTTGTCTTTTGTTCAGTCTAATAAATAGAAACTGGAGTTGTGTCGAGCAGCTTCTCCCAAGAAACTTTATCCAGTTTTGAAAAAGGTAATCCTCCGGATTCTTGTAATTCCTACCGACTGATTAAATAACGATTGTGTGAGCTCTTCAAGCTCTAACGTTTCCTGTAATTTGTGAAAGCAAAAGTACCCTCCTTCGAATTCTGTTTCAGAAATAACTTGGATGTTCCCAGATCCTGAAGCATTCTTCAAATAGTTGTAAGAAACTGCATACGTGTGGTTTACGTCTTAATACACACCCTTCTTCAAATTGAAAGGTAAAGGTTCTTATCTGGTTCTTATTAATGCAGCGTTCGGTGTTACCGCGCTGTCGCACTGATACAATTTTTCGAGCTCTTTAAGATCATGAAACGTGTTCTTAGGTTTCTTCCCATGGCGATGCTGCTCTTCCCTCGGCCCGCTGGCCGAGCCCAACCAAGCGATCTGATTGGGCCTGGATAAGACAAGTGGAACCAGAATTCTCATTACTCGGCCGTCTAACAGCGAGTCTGATGAAAATACGAATCTGAATACGCTGTATCACACCTTAACACCTATTTGAACAATGAATTAGCCCTGTGTATTCCATTCTTTAGATGCTGAATCATGAAATGATCAGTTGGTGCATCACATTCTTTGTTCCGCCTGTAATCAAAAGTGGTCTGATTCGACCGAACGGGATGAAACATGATGGGCGAAATGGCAAAATCTGGTTAAACTGGCAAATTTTCAAAATTACCTTGGGCACTGTAAGGGGGGGGGGAGAGGGGGGGGTCCGTAAATCTTGTGACATGCATAACTTTTAAACGGATTGTCTGTTGAGATGAAACTTGATAGTCGGAGTTGGGGTACTTGCAGATGGGCTAGGACAATGAAACTTGCCGGACGTATTGCAATCACGCAGGAGCCTTGTTTTTGTTGCAATAATGCTGCCACATCGCTGCAGCAGTATTTCTTTGCTTTGTCACAAGATGCGTTTTTGGATTCGCTGGCTGCATGATGTCTTCTTGGTTGAAGCAGCACCTTGCACAAACGAATTCCTGGCTTCCTTAAAGTGTGCATCTTGACCTGGACGTTGAAAAAAAAAACACTTTGGGTAAAATAACAAGTTTTCTGACAAATACTCCTGTTCTTGTACAACGTTCGGCAGGAGGGCATTTCGTTGTTTTATAATAATATAATAACAATAAATTTTATTTCAGCCAGAGGCCATATACACACAAACAAAAACACAACAAAGTTAACAAGCACTAGAACTGTGTAGTGGGGCACGGTATGTCATCCTCACCCACCTTTCCTGGTCAATGGCGGCTGGTTCTTATTTTGTTCGTAAACAAGATATGACAAACGTTTTACTTCTACACTCAACTCCATGTTTGAGCACTTATCCTAGATATTAGTTGCAGGACCATATTACATTTAGGGCAGAATCTTACGATTTATTTCCCTTTTCTCACTGCATTCTCAAGTTTATTCTGATTTGATCCAAGCATGATCGTTGACATGTCATTATTCACATGCCAGTATAGAACCAGTCACGCAACTTGGACCCTCACAGTAGAATGTTTGTATGGCGCTTGTAACTCTGCTCAAGTGTCATGTCTGACCTCTTTGTCGGGTACACTCAACTCGAGTAGGATAGTTCCAGATATTGTAAGACGATGAAACTTGGCAGGCATATCAGGGACCTGACCAGAATCAGACTGATTTGGAAATAGTCACTTCCCCGGTCCAACAACCATGGGGGGAGTGGAGAGACGGGATATTTATTTTATTTTTAATTCTGGGGGGTAGGCTAGACACTGGCTGAAAATCAGGCACAAATGGCGGACTCAATATTTCTGAGACCCTGTGTCTCAGATGTCCCAGTTCAGATTTCCGGACTAGTCCCAGTAAGTGTGGGGGTATTTTTAAGGGGACCACATATTCATTCTTAAGCAAAACCCAGATCTTCTGTGCCATCTTCTGTGCCCTCCACATCCGAGTACAACTTAGGCCAGAAAAAATGACCTAGGATTTTAGAAACCGTTTTCTCTCGGCCTAAATGGCCACCCTCAGGAGAGTTATGTGCTAACTCCAGAACCTTCTGCCGCTCGCATCGCGGTAGAACTAACTGGGACGTAATTTCCCTGGTGCTCGGATCGTCTACCTTTCTAACTAAACGATTATCTTCAACCAAAAAACTTACCGTGTCGTTTTCGGTTTCCAGAGATTTCGCTTTCTTCCAGAGCGCCGCTAGAGTCGGGTCAGACTGCTGCTCGTCTTCGAAACATGTCTGTACTCCCGCGTCTGTTGTCCGTGACTGCACTCTGGTGTTATGTTGCTCTTTGGCCACCCGTCTCTCGCGCCTTAATTTTTTCGCCGCCTTAATTGTCTCCGAAAACAAGTCGTCCTCGAAGGAGGAGCCCACATTGCATTCGAGCTCGAACGAAGCCTCCGACTCCTCGCTTCTGTTCTCTGACAATTTACGCTTTCCCAAGACCGACTGACCTGAAAGAGCCCAGAAATCCTTAAAGTCTCTACCAAGGATTCCCTCGTAACGCAGCTTGTCCGAGACTGCAACCCGCAGTCTATTGGTGAACTTGCGCCCGTGTTCGGTTTGCATTTCCAACTCAACTTCCGCAGTTGGGTAAGTACGAAGATCTGAATGAACACATCCGATGCTAAACGTAGTATCTGTATTCAGCTTCGATCTATCTACTAAGTCGGACCTGACGAAAGTGACGTCACTACCGCTGTCGATCAGAAACGAAACTTCTCGTCCGTCTACCGAACCTGCAAATAATTTATCTATTAGTATTTACTCCAATGAAACTTGGCCAAAGTTCCATTTAAGTGGTGTTCCACTTGCTTTGCAGTCAGGAGTACATTCTCTTATAGCACAAGTTACTAGTTCTTTACTGGGATTTCTGTGGAAAATTCACAATTTTTTTGTGAATGTTAATGTTTGTGAGGTTGATTGGTTTTTTTTTTTTTCGACCAATCAACCAAGGGAATATGTAAAATTCGATGAATCAATCAAATATTAATTCTTGGATATCGTACAGTCCTCATCAAGGAGACCAGCAGTGACCGAGCTCACTCAAGGTTTGTCGGTGCATGACGTCACTGTACGATACATTTCCGTACCTTAAAACAAAAGACTAATAACCAATCTAGGTTAGTACAATCAAATGTGATCAAGTGAACGACAGCTCGCGACCTGTGGTTCACTTTTTCCGCTGCAATCGTGAAAAACTTGTATCCCTACTTCTGTGTTCCACCCCCCAGTTTCGTGTATGTTAACTTGTCTGGCTGTTTTCTGTCTCGTAGTGGTCTCGACTGTCTACTTGTGAGCGACTCAAGATACAGTTTGTACCTTCTCCTGTTTTGCTTTCTTCGATGCTTGTTCTGCTGCCTTTGTGGCATCTAAATCTAGCCTACCCCTTTGGCTAGATGTTGCTTGAATGAAAGCATTGCTGGCGATAAAAATTTCCTCGCAGCCGTCGTCTCCAACCTTCAAAAATTCTCTGATGCCACCTGTAACGTCAAAACCGTGCCCTGAAGCACTTTCAACCAATGTGAAGTAAGCTTCCTGTCTCTCCTGGACTCTATGTGGCAACCTCATGAAGAGGGCCCTGAGAGGGCTTATACCGGAACTCATGTCCGCCGATGCCTCTAACTGTACTCCAAACAACATGACGTCAACAAAATTTGCATCCTTTGAGCATTTGTACGCATTAATATAAAACGGACGACGGAACCTGCGGGACCCCTGACTCATTCTTACTCTGGAGCCCTCGCGTTTTTCATGCTTCGATGAATCAAGCGCATAGCTCATTTTGAACAGATTGGGAGGGTTCTGAGGATTCCTTATTACAACTTTTCACACAATAGCCGACCTATCTTAGACCTGCTAACCTGCGCCGCAAAAGAAAACAACAAAAAATAAACCGTAAATTTCCCTTTTCTTGTCCTGAAAAATCTAACGGCAACCTACGGCATTAATAGCGTATTTAACTATCCCATCCACAGCAAAACATTGTCTAACTTTATACAAAATTCATCCACATCATCTACCCTCGAAATAATCGACGGTCTCGGCCGCTTTTAATAATAACTCAATTTTCCCGGCCATTTCGAAACAAAAACGTCAAAAATTCTGCGCTATCGGAAACCAACCGGAACTCCCCCTTCCACAGCAAAACGATGCCACCAGTGTTATATTAGTGTTACATTAGGAGTCTCTCTCTCTCTAATAGTTAATGCTTTAACTGTTGTACGAAACCGATTATCTAATATACGTGTAGCGTGTACCCGAGCGGTTGGTACGTATTAGACTATCACGGGACTGTGATCTTAATCCTCGAAGGGTTGGTTCGTAACTGTGGAGGGGGGTGGGAGTTCGGACGGTGGGTCCTAGGTCCTACATTCAATACACGGTTGTTAGAAAACACACTTACTTTTAATATTGAAGTTCTGCATACATCGAATACATCTGATAATCCAACGATCACTACTGTCTTAAGACTAGCTTAAGACTGCCCTCCTTCCTACGATTACATTCGTCTTATATAGTGCTTTATCTTAAATTGTTTCGACTCTTGGCTGGCTCTCCAAGATTAAGCATTTTGGCCAGCTCTCAAACATAAAGCATTTTTAAGAAGGTGCGTCGAGGAAAAAGCACTTTGCAAGAGTTGCTATAAAGATTTGGAATTAAATATTTCGTGTCGTTACAAACAGTTAAGATGCTTAGTGATGTACGGAACGAATGAATTTAGGTATCTTTCTGATATATTGCAGGTGGGGGACAAGCACGAGTTTCGGGTCCTTCTTGCTTCGTGGGTTTGGTCCATGATAGAGTTTAACGAAATCCGGAAGGATGGTCCTGTGGTGTTGAGAATTAAAAAGTTGGTCGCCAAAACGTATGAGAAGATTATTTCTTCTTTCAGACAGTTTTTCGATATCGATGATTTGAAGGCTTTCGGTGTAAGATGTGTAATTTTGACCAAGTATTGTTCTGCAGGCCCTTTTATGCAGTCGTTCAATTTCGGCATCCTGAGCTTTACTTAACCCAGGATGCCGAATTTGGCAGCCGTACTCTAAAATGGGCCTGACAGAAATTTGTAAAGTGTCACTAGTTCATTGCGTGGAAACCCAAACCGCTTCAGGTATGAAAATAAACGAAGGGTATCACAGTACGGCTGCCTGGTATTTTCAGTATTTTTCCCACTTCAGTTTTCCATTGGAGGTTATCATCCAGAAAGATGCCAAGAATCTTTATAGAATTTTTAGTTTACATTAACGATTCTGTCTCGACTGTTTGTAACTCGAATCTCACGCAGAAGAGGAATTGTGAGGTCATCAGCAAACTTTAAATTGTATCCTATGTTCGTCGTCAGTTTGTTGATTGACTACCATTAAAACGCCAAGCCCAAGAAGAGCCCCTCGCGGTCTCCACAAGTTATCCTAACAGGCGAATTTACGTGCACCCATGTCTATAGCAGCAATTACAACTTTTCCGGGATCGAGGTAGTCAAACGCTTGAATGAGGTTGGTAATCAGGAGGTCTATGAAGGCAGGAGTTTGCCTTTTCAAGATGCGTTAAGGACGTCGTCAAGCAGGAGTGCGAGATAATGGATTGTGTGGTGGCCAGGCTTAAAGCCAGATAGTCGAATGTCTTGAGAGTCTTCTATGTCACTGTACAGCCAGCGAAATGGGAAACCTTCAAAGACCTGAAAAAATCATTGTTTTAGTAATTGGTCTCAATCTGGCCGTAAGGCCAGTAGGGTTAGATGTTTTTGGAATGGGGGTGATGAAAGTATGTTTAAAAGCTGACGAGTAAATTCCTTCTATCAAAGATTTGTTGAATATAGCAGCAAGGGTAGCAGCCAATACTCTGCAGAGGGGACAATATTGTTAGCTGGGACTTCATTGGGTTTGCTGGCCTTGTTGAGATCAATCTTAATTAGCTCATCTTTAGCCTGCTCTGGATAACTCGTTGGGATTTGATTTACCTCTTCTTCAAGAGGTGGAAGCTCAGTGAGCGGCCCATGTTTCCGACAAATATCAACAGAGAATGAGAAGATATCCTCAGGACAGAACGGTTCATCATCATCCCGGCGAAGCTTCTCGTAGCTGAAGGCATGGTCTTTATAAAAGTAAGCAGGATGCAAAGAATCAAGACAAGAAGATATGGCCGATTTGAAGATGTAGGAAGATAAGACTCCCCTCGACGAACACCAGTTTGGACTGGAATAATCTCTGACAAGCTACCTTGCCATTTTAACCTTACTGAAGAATGACCATACCAAAATTTTAACAGATAGACAACAGACAGATTAACTCCAGAAATAATGCAAGAAAATTGTGCCTGAGAGTGCATTATATTGTCAAAAGCACCAGCTATATCTACAGAACATATATATATAGAAGACTTGTCGCGGGTAGCCTCATTTGTCAGTATGCGATGAGCGTGCGCACAACTGGAGATCGATCGGAATCCAAACTGGGGAGCACAGCGCGGAGCGCTGTGCGAGGCTTCTAAGTCCTCCGGTCCAACCAAACTAGCCACAACCAAACCGTCTGGGGTGGTAAATTCAATCTGAAAAGATTGCTTAGCCCTAATGGTGTTCATCCTTCAAACATATCAATACAAATGTGTATGTTGGGGGGTGGAAAATAAGGAGGGTAAATAAATTGCCTGTGAATGCCTATAGTGATGGGAAATAAAAATGGGTAATCCAGGGTCATTTCAAATGTTGATTTTTTGCCTTATAAAGTGATAAAAAATACCATTTTGTAGTATTTTATCTTGTTCCCTGGGTCGGATGTCAGGGCCAAAAACCAGAGAGTACAGGCAAACGGGTGGTATGTAGAGAACCTTGGGTGTCTTTTGGGATATTCAGTCGGGTGTCTAAACTGTTAATGCAAGTAATAAATGCTTTGTGTTGATTGAACTGGCACCAAATTTGGCTTTTGACAATCCGGGGAGTTGATGAGGTTTCTTTTTAAAGAGGTATTCCGTGTGCTTTAATTGGGGTTTAACTGGCAACTTGAGCGGCTTAGAGCCTGAAGAGCTCTTGCCGAGAAGGGCCGAAATATAACTCGAATAAAATTAAGCTGAAGGAATATTTAGTTGGGGTGTTCCATATTCCTTAGTAATTTGTAATTTGGCCAGCGATATAGGGGTGTGTTGAGTGCTTTAAGGCCGTTATGGTAAACAACAATGCAAACGTTTCACGACCAGGGATATGGGGTGGGATAAAGTGGTCCGGGGTCTCGCTATTGAAACCTCCGATTGGTACAGAAAGCAAGGCTTATTGGGTCAATGAGCCTTTCCTTTTCGGGACACTAAGCAAGTCTGTAAGGTTTTTTGTCCCCTATTAGCTGGAGGGGTAGGGGTAGGGTCGTATGCTTGTCTAATAAGGGTCTCTTTAAACGTATCGAAATTCTTGATAATCTTGCTAGAACTAGGAGTGGTAGTTGGCACGAAAGATAATCCGAGACTCAGTAATCGGTGCTGTTCGTGCGATATGGCGGGGTTAACAATTGTTACAAGACCTTCATCACATACGGCAATGGGGGGGGTAGGTAGGCGACCGACGTTGGAAACGGCGATTCTTACTAGAAAGATATACGTATCATAAGATAACATTTTATTTCAAATAAAACACTAGTAAAACTTAAAATTATTCAAATTTCTGTCTCTTTGTTCCAGTTTGTTGCTGGGTTATTGGGCGTTTTCGGACGTTCTGGTGGTCAAGGGCTTGGCGTGGGCGGAGGCATGATAGGGGTTTCACGGCGAGCTGGTGAGCGACTCGGAGTGCGGCTGCCTGGATTTGGGCCTCGGAAAACTGCTGGAGTGTTACGTCAGTTGACTCTTCCAGTGATGGGAGGTAGTGTTGTATCCAACGGTAAATGTCTTTTGTAGCTGCCAGTTGGAAGTAGTGCAGGGTCTCTTTGAACTTCTGACGGAAGTCCTGGAAGTGGAGGGTTTCAGCTGCCGGGGGGGTTGGGATCATGGGTTGTAGGGTGATCAGAGGGGTGTCAGACGCTATCGATTCGGCGTACTGACGTAGCTGGTGTCGCACCCGAAGCAGTTGATCAAGGCTACGTAAGACTTCGTGGGGGGGCTTTTGCGGCAGTTCGGTTGCTGTGGCACCTTTTTCGATGAGGCTGCAGATTGCAATCGAGTTTGGTGGGTTGAATGCTGGGTGATTAGGCCATGGTAGTTCTGGAGTGCTGGGAAGAGGTTTCGCCCGTTGTTTATCAGGATCTATTTGTAGGTGACTTAGTAAGCTGGACAGCGAAGGCTGTTTGTCCCTTTGGTCGGCTCGTGTGCTGACAGAGTTGACGGGTGGATTGACAGAGTCGGCGGGTGGATTGACAGAGTCGGCGGGTGGATTGACAGAGTCGGCGGGTGGATTGACAGAGTCGGCGGGTGGATTGGCAGAGTCGGCGGGTGGGTCGGCGAGGCTGGGTGGCTGAGTTGGATGGTGGGTTCACGGAGTTGGTAGGTGGCTTTTCAACAGGGTTATGACAAGGGTGGTCAGGCAACGATGGCGCTGTCTTGGTCTGTAGAGCTTTTGCAGCTTGTTCCACCATGTACTGTTTGTAGCCAGCTTGATTGTTTGGTGGTAGCTCCTCCCTCCTTGTCTTCATGAATTTGTATGCTCGTCTGAAAATGGTATAACTAAAGTAATATGTTAAACCGGGGGGTTGGTATCTCAGGGATAGGTAATACTTGCTTAAGGTATGTACTGTTGGATAGTGGTAGTGTGGCTAACTGTGAACAGTTTGCAGACGTTGGTAAACGCATTAATAAGCAATAAAAACTGGTGTAAGATTTTGAAATCTTCTTTGAGGTATCGCCATTCCACAGAACTCTTACTAACATAAAACGTTTAAAAAACGAATAACTTACTTGACTCCGCCGTTGTCAATGGTAACTTTGCGAGAAAGCTTTCCTTTGTTTTCCATGTTTACTAAACAATAATCAAAGAGAGATTGATACCAGTCAACCAGTTCACCGTATATTTATGTAAGTTCGGGGTTCGCGCCGCGACCCTTGGGGAATTACACATTTTGAACCGAGATTCTTTGTGTGTACTGCAGCGGCCTTGTCGGCGAATATTCCGGCGGCTTTTCGGGCGAAGACTAAGGTCATTGTTCTTCACGGCGGTATTGTCAGTGAGCATAGGGGCCTTTGTCGGTGGATAATAAGTCCATAGGGAAAAATAACAGTAACGGTGTAGTAACCAAACGCGGAATAATCCTTGAAGCCTCATGAGAACGCCATTTATTTCTTATAAAAATAATAATAATGACCAAAAAGAGGGGGGGGGGTAGTATCTGGATTGGGGTGGGGGCAGTAGTTATAGACGGAGAGTGACTAGGATCAAAAGTATACAAGATACTTAGATTCCGGTAGACCAAACATAATCTGGGGAGCACAGCGCGGAGCGCTGTGCGAGGCTTCTAAGTCCTCCGGTCCAACCAAACTAGCCACAACCAAACCGTCTGGGGTGGTAAATTCAATCTGAAAAGATTGCTTAGCCCTAATGGTGTTCATCCTTCAAACATATCAATACAAATGTGTATGTTGGGGGGTGGAAAATAAGGAGGGTAAATAAATTGCCTGTGAATGCCTATAGTGATGGGAAATAAAAATGGGTAATCCAGGGTCATTTCAAATGTTGATTTTTTGCCTTATAAAGTGATAAAAAATACCATTTTGTAGTATTTTATCTTGTTCCCTGGGTCGGATGTCAGGGCCAAAAACCAGAGAGAACAGGCAAACGGGTGGTATGTAGAGAACCTTGGGTGTCTTTTGGGATATTCAGTCGGGTGTCTAAACTGTTAATGCAAGTAATAAATGCTTTGTGTTGATTGAACTGGCACCAAATTTGGCTTTTGACAATCCGGGGAGTTGATGAGGTTTCTTTTTAAAGAGGTATTCCGTGTGCTTTAATTGGGGTTTAACTGGCAACTTGAGCGGCTTAGAGCCTGAAGAGCTCTTGCCGAGAAGGGCCGAAATATAACTCGAATAAAATTAAGCTGAAGGAATATTTAGTTGGGGTGTTCCATATTCCTTAGTAATTTGTAATTTGGCCAGCGATATAGGGGTGTGTTGAGTGCTTTAAGGCCGTTATGGTAAACAACAATGCAAACGTTCATTAAGGTTTTTAATGAATGGCTCAAAAGTGGAGTCATCAGGTGATTACTACGAAAAGTAGCGGCATCATCCCAGATATAAATCTTGGGATCTCCAAAAGAGAACGGGTATTAGAGCCTAGAACCTCTGGTTTCGTTGCCTGACATCACGACCAGGGATATGGGGTGGGATAAAGTGGTCCGGGGTCTCGCTATTGAAACCTCCGATTGGTACAGAAAGCAAGGCTTATTGGGTCAATGAGCCTTTCCTTTTCGGGACACTAAGCAAGTCTGTAAGGTTTTTTGTCCCCTATTAGCTGGAGGGGTAGGGGTAGGGTCGTATGCTTGTCTAATAAGGGTCTCTTTAAACGTATCGAAATTCTTGATAATCTTGCTAGAACTAGGAGTGGTAGTTGGCACGAAAGATAATCCGAGACTCAGTAATCGGTGCTGTTCGTGCGATATGGCGGGGTTAACAATTGTTACAAGACCTTCATCACATACGGCAATGGGGGGGTAGGTAGGCGACCGACGTTGGAAACGGCGATTCTTACTAGAAAGATATACGTATCATAAGATAACATTTTATTTCAAATAAAACACTAGTAAAACTTAAAATTATTCAAATTTCTGTCTCTTTGTTCCAGTTTGTTGCTGGGTTATTGGGCGTTTTCGGACGTTCTGGTGGTCAAGGGCTTGGCGTGGGCGGAGGCATGATAGGGGTTTCACGGCGAGCTGGTGAGCGACTCGGAGTGCGGCTGCCTGGATTTGGGCCTCGGAAAACTGCTGGAGTGTTACGTCAGTTGACTCTTCCAGTGATGGGAGGTAGTGTTGTATCCAACGGTAAATGTCTTTTGTAGCTGCCAGTTCGAAGTAGTGCAGGGTCTCTTTGAACTTCTGACGGAAGTCCTGGAAGTGGAGGGTTTCAGCTGCCGGGGGGGTTGGGATCATGGGTTGTAGGGTGATCAGAGGGGTGTCAGACGCTATCGATTCGGCGTACTGACGTAGCTGGTGTCGCACCCGAAGCAGTTGATCAAGGCTACGTAAGACTTCGTGGGGGGGCTTTTGCGGCAGTTCGGTTGCTGTGGCACCTTTTTCGATGAGGCTGCAGATTGCAATCGAGTTTGGTGGGTCAGGGAGCACAGCGCGGAGCGCTGTGCGAGGCTTCTAAGTCCTCCGGTCCAATAAACTAGCCACACCCAAACCGTCTGTGGTGGACAATACAATCTGACTAGATTGCCTACCCCTTGTGGTGTAGTATTCTCGGAAAACGGGTATATATCGCTGTATACAGTTGTTTTAATTCGTGGGTGGGGGGGGGGAGGCTCATGGCCTGTCAACTCATGTGTAAAACACAAGTGAGCCCTGGATTTGGATGTAGGACACCACAAACCAAGAGGGACATGGTTCATGGGTTCATATAGGTTGTTGGTATTTGGGGTAAATATTTTCTGCAAATATCGGTGTAATGCAGAAGCTTTAATGCAGTGAAAATAAAAATGGTACCGTACGAGTGGATATGGTGGGGTAGTAAAACGTGCAGAAGGGGGGGGGGGGTCAGTATGGTGGTGCTCTGGGTTACAGAATACTGTGGGGTGGTAAAACATAAATATTTCTGGCAGATATAGGTTCACTGCGTAAATTCTAATTCGCAAGTAAAAATCAGATATAATAACGTATTGGTGGATACGGGATGGTGGTATACGACGTACGGAGGGGTGGTATGGCTCTGGTGGGGTCATCAGGTGATAACCACTCCTTAGATATTGGAATTTATCGGGTATATGGAGTGGCGGCGCCATCTCGAATTCTTCGAGATCCCCTTAATATAGAGCCTGCCCAATGGTTTCGGTGCCTAACATCACAACCAGGGCCCAAAACGGGTATAAGTGGGTGGTTTATTTATAGTCACGGATGTTCCAAAAAATGGAAAACAGTTGGTAGTGTGACAAACTGGGTGGTGGTAGTGACAGCTTAATATCCGAGCACAATAACAATTCAAGAGAGACTGTAACGGAGTTTTCTGCTGCTTCAGTTATATAAGCATAGGGTTTTCTCTGAGGCGGTTAGCGCTGAATGGCTGTTTGTCGCTGAGCGTAGTCAGGTCATGCTTTGCTTACGTGAGGTCAGCATACCTCTGGGAATTCATTGTATAGGAGAAAGGCATTTTCGGTATAACTTGTCAGCGCGCGCAAAGTTACGGGGGTGAACAATGGTATATGTAACTTTTCAGAATGGGTAGATTAGCGGTTAAGTGAAAACGAAAGGTACTCGATTGGTTAGGTATGATCGCCTGACAATGGTCGCTAGTGTTCCGTAACCCTAACTAAACCAACCCAATCTTAACATTATCCCAACCCTGCCCCAACCCCTAGCTATATTAAACCTCCCACCCCTCCTCTCTAAATATAAACGGCCACACCAAACCAAACCATGCCAAACGAACAAAACCAAATCAAATAATCCGTTGCCTTTGGTGGGGTTGCCTCCGAATGCTAAACATAGTATTCAATCGTGTAAATAGGGGGATATTTTCGTAATAGGGGAGGGGCGGTGATAGACGGAGAGTAACTAGGATCAAAAGTATACAAGATACTTAGATTCCATCAGACCAAACAGTATGTCAGGGAGCACAGCGCGGAGCGCTGTGCGAGGCTTCTAAGTCCTCCGGTCCAATAAACTAGCCACACCCAAACCGTCTGTGGTGGACAATACAATCTGACTAGATTGCCTACCCCTTGTGGTGTAGTATTCTCGGAAAACGGGTATATATCGCTGTATACAGTTGTTTTAATTCGTGGGTGGGGGGGGGGGGGGGGGAGGCTCATGGCCTGTCAACTCATGTGTAAAACACAATTGAGCCCTGGATTTGGATGTAGGACACCACAAACCAAGAGGGACATGGTTCATGGGTTCATATAGGTGGTTGGTATTTGGGGTAAATATTTTCTGCAAATATCGGTGTAATGCAGAAGCTTTAATGCAGTGAAAATAAAAATGGTACCGTACGAGTGGATATGGTGGGGTAGTAAAACGTGCAGAAGGGGGGGGGGGGTCAGTATGGTGGTGCTCTGGGTTACAGAATACTGTGGGGTGGTAAAACATAAATATTTCTGGCAGATATAGGTTCACTGCGTAAATTCTAATTCGCAAGTAAAAATCAGATATAATAACGTATTGGTGGATACGGGATGGTGGTATACGACGTACGGAGGGGTGGTATGGCTCTGGTGGGGTCATCAGGTGATAACCACTCCTTAGATATTGGAATTTATCGGGTATATGGAGTGGCGGCGCCATCTCGAATTCTTCGAGATCCCCTTAATATAGAGCCTGCCCAATGGTTTCGGTGCCTAACATCACAACCAGGGCCCAAAACGGGTATAAGTGGGTGGTTTATTTATAGTCACGGATGTTCCAAAAAATGGAAAACAGTTGGTAGTGTGACAAACTGGGTGGTGGTAGTGACAGCTTAATATCCGAGCACAATAACAATTCAAGAGAGACTGTAACGGAGTTTTCTGCTGCTTCAGTTATATAAGCATAGGGTTTTCTCTGAGGCGGTTAGCGCTGAATGGCTGTTTGTCGCTGAGCGTAGTCAGGTCATGCTTTGCTTACGTGAGGTCAGCATACCTCTGGGAATTCATTGTATAGGAGAAAGGCATTTTCGGTATAACTTGTCAGCGCGCGCAAAGTTACGGGGGTGAACAATGGTATATGTAACTTTTCAGAATGGGTAGATTAGCGGTTAAGTGAAAACGAAAGGTACTCGATTGGTTAGGTATGATCGCCTGACAATGGTCGCTAGTGTTCCGTAACCCTAACTAAACCAACCCAATCTTAACATTATCCCAACCCTGCCCCAACCCCTAGCTATATTAAACCTCCCACCCCTCCTCTCTAAATATAAACGGCCACACCAAACCAAACCATGCCAAACGAACAAAACCAAATCAAATAATCCGTTGCCTTTGGTGGGGTTGCCTCCGAATGCTAAACATAGTATTCAATCGTGTAAATAGGGGGATATTTTCGTAATAGG
The DNA here is from genome assembly GCA_023053575.1 of Branchinecta lynchi. Classification (NCBI taxonomy): domain Eukaryota; kingdom Metazoa; phylum Arthropoda; class Branchiopoda; order Anostraca; family Branchinectidae; genus Branchinecta; species Branchinecta lynchi. The sequence goes on along the minus strand of JAKZAP010000007.1, from coordinate 27,377,369 downwards.
GGAGGGGCGGTGATAGACGGAGAGTAACTAGGATCAAAAGTATACAAGATACTTAGATTCCATCAGACCAAACAGTATGTCAGGGAGCACAGCGCGGAGCGCTGTGCGAGGCTTCTAAGTCCTCCGGTCCAATAAACTAGCCACACCCAAACCGTCTGTGGTGGACAATACAATCTGACTAGATTGCCTACCCCTTGTGGTGTAGTATTCTCGGAAAACGGGTATATATCGCTGTATACAGTTGTTTTAATTCGTGGGTGGGGGGGGGGGGAGGCTCATGGCCTGTCAACTCATGTGTAAAACACAAGTGAGCCCTGGATTTGGATGTAGGACACCACAAACCAAGAGGGACATGGTTCATGGGTTCATATAGGTGGTTGGTATTTGGGGTAAATATTTTCTGCAAATATCGGTGTAATGCAGAAGCTTTAATGCAGTGAAAATAAAAATGGTACCGTACGAGTGGATATGGTGGGGTAGTAAAACGTGCAGAAGGGGGGGGGGGTCAGTATGGTGGTGCTCTGGGTTACAGAATACTGTGGGGTGGTAAAACATAAATATTTCTGGCAGATATAGGTTCACTGCGTAAATTCTAATTCGCAAGTAAAAATCAGATATAATAACGTATTGGTGGATACGGGATGGTGGTATACGACGTACGGAGGGGTGGTATGGCTCTGGTGGGGTCATCAGGTGATAACCACTCCTTAGATATTGGAATTTATCGGGTATATGGAGTGGCGGCGCCATCTCGAATTCTTCGAGATCCCCTTAATATAGAGCCTGCCCAATGGTTTCGGTGCCTAACATCACAACCAGGGCCCAAAACGGGTATAAGTGGGTGGTTTATTTATAGTCACGGATGTTCCAAAAAATGGAAAACAGTTGGTAGTGTATATATATACAGAACATATATATATAGAAGACTTGTCGCGGGTAGCCTCATTTGTCAGTATGCGATGAGCGTGCGCACAACTGGAGATCGATCGGAATCCAAACTGCATTGAACCAAAGCGACATTTTTCAACTATTTTTTTTTTCAACTCTAACTAAATAATACATTTAAATACAGGAGATCTGAATAGGAGGAATGGATTAATGTTACAATTCCTAATGGGATGTACACTGATGATTGTTTCAATTATTTTTGGGATCCCAAAACGTGAGTGGAGGGATACCTATGACATCACAGAAGTTGTCCGTTTGTCCGTCCGTCTGTCCGTCTGTAAGCAGTATAACTGTCGAAGGGAATGAGATATTTTGATGAAACTTGGTGTAAAACTCTCGAAAACCCTAACAAATTGACATGCCACTCCAAGAAATGGAGAAACGTAAAAAAGGCGCCGAGGGCGAAATTTTGGGAAACATCTATGATCGATCATCTTTTTGGGATCCCAAATGAAATGGCAGGCCCGAACAGACTGACTTGAGAAAAGTTCCTTACCCATTCTAATCACTTTGAATGGAGTGGAAGGATGCGGGATCCGGAATCTAGGGGGGTAGTTGGCACAAATCATTTGTCCGAACCACCTGTGGCCACGGTTGGAAATGTTGGTCAAACAAGTGGATCTATGTGAATGAAAATTGGATGATTAGATGACGTATTTAAGGGACAGGAGACGAACTTCTTATTAACAATCTATATCTGTTTTTTTCTTCAAAAAACTAGAACACAAGGAACTCCCAAACTGATTCCCCTCCGACTGAAGGGGAATCCCGAGGGTACTCGCGAGAATACAAAGAGTGAGCCCTGGGACCAACAAAAAGTTACCACACATCCAAACAGCATCGGAAAGATTAAAGCACGTATGGTCACCTGACACGTTGCCTATGCATTCACTTGAACTGGTTAAATGAAACAACATACCGAAGAGAAATTTTAAATACGATCTTCGGTCGGATTTTTACTGCGTAGAGTGGAGCATGGCGTAGCAAACACTACTTCCCGTCACCGCTCTTTGGGTTCTTTGGCAAAGTATTCTTCAAGTGCCTAATTTGCAAACACACAGCCATAGGACTTTGAAAGGGTCCCAACTTCTGATACAATTTGGAAAAAAGCTACTGTTAAGAGTGTAGATGTCATTCCTAATGATACTATTGGCTTCACTGGCACATCACCATGCTCAGAGAAGGATTTCGACTGCTTCCTGATGCCCTTTCCATTATCCTGACACCTTTGTTACAGGGTATATCAGAAGTCAGAAGAGGAAAATCATTTTGACCAACAATAACTTTCACAGATTTATTATAGAGAGATTGCAGAGAATGGGACAAAAGAAGAAGGTTAGTGAAACTAATATATTCGTGGGAGATTTTTGTCAATACTTGACTAAAAGGTTTCTGAAACTAATCTCGACCTAGAGGTACAGGAGGTGTACCTGACAGTGTTGCTAACGCTCGGAAAGAAAATGTATTCAAAACGCCCAAAAGGTACCAACTGACCAAAATATTTTACCACGTCCAAAAAAAGTTCCCGTGCATTGAGCTTTGCGCAACACGCAGATTGTTTTCGATGAACAGTAGGTATGGGACATGACTCAGTTAATTCATTAACCTGAATAAGTGACATAAATGCTATTTTTCCGTATTCCGGCGTTTTACCCTAAACTTAACCCAGTTTTATTTGAATCTTAAAATTGAAACTTGCATTTAAAATCCATGATTTTGAGCGTTTTCCACCCTACTTACCGTTAATTACTATGTATGACGTCACAAGTTTTGGCTTCTTGGTGTCAAGCTGTAACGCATTTCTAAATTTTCTGGACATACAACTTCATGGGGTAATCCAGCCAATCACGTTAAAGATATCCATTGTTACCACGCCGACTACGCTCCCCAGCATGATAAGCAAATAGTTAGTCCACTATTTGGAACGGTCAACGTCGTGTTTTCAGGCAAACTGTCCTGCGAAAGCAACAAAAAATAGTACAGTAAAGGTCTCATCCGATTTACAAAGAAGGGAGGCACTCGCAGTTGCAGATTTTCGATACCTTCTTCAAGTATATCGCCAATTATGTGGGGACAGGGGCGGTTCGAAGTGCTTGGGCATTGAGGAGGAGGGGTGATAACCTCGAAACTTGTGACAGGCTATTGCACGGCGAATATACCCATTAGAACTAGTACGAGCTGATAGCAACTATCCTAGCACCCCAGAAGAGCAATAGGATTCCTCGGGGAATCGAAGGGAACGGCGAGAATAGAGGGAGTCACTCCACGCGGACTCCGCCTAGGAAAACAACGACCACACGCCGAGTTTATTCCATATATAGTCTGACATTCCGCAAAATTATTAAACTCTTCAGCGTATCTAACGGAGATGGAATTTAAAATGAACCCGGAAAACGCCTTGATCTAAACATTTACTATATGCATTATACAAAAAAAAAATTCTCTGTGCTTGCTCGGTTGTCCTTGACATATACACACAAAAATGTCATTGTACCATATTGTACCAGCTTTGGAAAATGTACCAAAAAAAGTGGGATTGTGCCGTATTGTACCAGACGAGTTGAAATGTAGCAAAATGGTACAATTGTACCGCTGTTGGCAACCTGACCTCGGTTTTACACTAACTCGATTGTTGCCATGAAAATGTTAAAACAAAATGTGCATGTTGCCCCGACAGTCAAGAGGTATGGACCAGCAGTTATGTGTCAAGAATATTCAAATTCTGTGCCTTTTCTTTGTTTTGAAAAGGAATTATCTGGCTATTGACTTTGGTAACTCAACCTTTTTCATCATTTTGTAGGCGATCGAGGTAAGGTTAGAATGAGGTTGACTCAAGGTCGGCACGCTCGACCGATTGGTTGGAAAGTAGCAGATTGGTTGGAAGGTTTCGTACAATGAGAGACATAGACTTTCCAACCAATCTGCAAGTGTTCGGAAGAATGGGAAGGGGTTCCTGTATGTCGGGAATGTTTGAAAATAATTCCGGAAACATTATTTATTTAGTACTTTTTTTTTTATTTAACTGCGTTATTTAAGAAATGAAAGGATAAAGATATACCATTTCAGATTAGGCTTATCATAGCAATCAGAGCTTACTCCAAATACGGTAGTAATTTTTTTTAATGTTTGGACTTGGCAGATTGGTTTGACAAAGAATTAAAGTGAACTTAAAACGGCTCTTGATTCAAATTAGGTTCATGTTAAGAGTTCAAGCTAAGAGTTGTTTCACAAAAATTCTATGAAGAACGGACTTGCAGCTATATACTGGGCATAGGAAGCTAAAGTCGGGACGATAAAAAAAAAAAACTTCAGTATTTTCAGGTTTCCCAATGAAATAAGGGATCAAGTAATATAGAGGATCATCTGTGGCTATTTGCAGAAGTGTGTGAAATCGCTAAGTACCTAAAAAGATGTTTCCTACTATTTCTTCAGCGTGACACCCTGCTATTTCAAATCAGTCTGCAAAAAAACAGCGTGCCCCCTTGTTATTTTCCGACCAATCTGCAAAAACAGCGTGTCCCCCTGTTCTCGAACAGGGTCGCACGGCACAATTTGCAGATTGGTTTGCAAATAACTTGTCACGTCTAGAAATCATCATAACTTGATCCATATTATAAATATATAAGCGCTATCACGTTTAATGTCATGTTCTATTACGTATACTTGGTTTCTATCCATCACCGATGAAAAATAAATTATTTTTAAGCTAAGAGTTATGTCAGAAAAATTCGATGAAGAACGGACTTGTAGCAAATACTCAAGAGGGATCCTTGAGGCCTGACGTGGGGAAGGTGGACGAATATACAGGTGCTCCGATCCCTTCGCAAGCCGGTCAACTCTAGGGCAAGCGTGGGCGTGGGCCTGCCTGGAGCGGTCGGTGGCACAGTGGAATTCTGTCGTGGAGAGATAGGGATATAGACGCTTCCATGGGATATAGGTGGGGTAGGATGAAAGAATGGCCTCAAAACAGTGTATAATTCAAAAATAATTGCCTGGTTCCAGGTCCCCCCCCCGTAGTTTCAGAGGCGATCTTCACCTCAAAAACAGCAGAGTATTCATACGGTATCATGAGGCACCACCTCACTCGTTGTTGCCTGGTTTGACAGCGGAATATAAAATATATAACTGAGCAAGAATTCACACCTTAAAGACGTTAAATAAATCCTGAAAAAGAAGCCTTAGTTCCACACCACCCAAGGGGTCAAGGCTAATGGCGCATTTTTTTTTATAGAGGTTCCCCAGTAGGTAACGTCCTCTGTGTCAATAATTATATACAATTATAAACTACGTCAAAATTGTCGCTCATGCTTTCTCTGCTTTTTGTTAGACTTTTTCTTTTTGGTCTTCTCCTTCTTCGGTGACTGTAGATCCTTCTCAGTCTCGTGGCTATCACTTTCCTGTTCCAAGCCACTCTCCTTGGGCTTTTGGACAGGTTTTTTTCTGTGCAAGGCAGAAAGACGATCTGCTGCAGCCTTAAAGCCTGCCCCACACTGGCTTAGGGTCATCTGTTTTAAAGCAGTTGTTTTGGATTTTTGGGATTTCTTTCTGCTTCTCTCCCGCATATTCCACCTCTTCCGCCTCTTTTTGTTCCTTTTCTTCATGGGCCGAAGGAAAGCATGGTCCTGGCCCTCATTATACTGACCTGGCCGGACGCCATAGTCAAAGTTGAACTCCTCCCCTGCTTGGATATCCCTCGTTGCAACCAGCAATGGTCGTTTTATCCTTGGGGGAATCTTCCTTTGCTTTGTGGTTGATTAGACGTCCTAGACATGGCTGTTGAGGGTGGCAGTCGCAGGCCTCTTTTCTCGCATCCACCGCGGAGTCTCCTGCCAGAAGGAAATAGTTTCCTCCATCGTCCTCTCCTCTCAAAGTTTCGATCAGGGGCTTAGCCGTAGAAGTTGCCATGCGGTGACCGTGGTATTCGACTACAAACTGGTTTTCCCAGAATGGAAGTATAGCAAACACCCCCCCAGCCTGCCCCGGGCTCCAGGCTCTTAGCTTTTGTGAGCCCATCTAAGATTGTTGTAGAACAAACCGGATGAGCTGGTCGTCCACCTGAGGCTTGATGGGGTAGTCCCGTCTGGTCATGCAGGTGTTGTACATCGACCTGACCTGTTCCAGGGTAGGAAGAGTGTCCATATACTTTAACTTCCTGATCGAATCTGTGAAGTCTTCATCCGTGAGGGAATCGGTTATGTCCGTACCAAGTCCACACTTCTCGGCGATCCGCTTGATGACAGCTTGTGCCCGAACTTGCTTCAACTGTTTACTTTACATGTCCTTCACAGACTTCAGGAGAGCAGGATCATTTGCAATGTCTTCGTTGTACTGTCTGATGATCGTCAACGGGACTATCCTGAAGTCTGCAGAGTCATTGATCGGTCTAACCGCTAGGATGCGGTTGAGGGCCTAAAGAAAAACAAATATTTAGATTCTCAATCCACTTCGCTCACTAGATTCTGCAGTTCGCTTTATAGATATTGCTTAGCGAAGACAGTTCCTAGGACTTTGTGCGATTTCTCCTCCGAATACTTTCGAAATCAGTACGAAATTAGGCCGAATAAAACCCGTCTTAAGACACTTGCTTCATTCATGGCTCTTTTCCTCGTCACCTCGTCCATTACAGGTCGCTTCTGTTCTTCAATGCCGCCGAGCAGTTGGTTTCTTTTTTTTAGCAGCTTTCATTGAGAGCTCGTGCAGATGCAGTTCCCAGGATATAAGATTCACCGAGTACTTTCGAATCGGTACGAAATTACTCCGAATAAAATGCGTCTTAAGATATTAATGGAGAAAAGAAGATAAAACTCATTGACGGTTGTTTTCCTTGTAGCCTCGTCCATGACTGGTTTCTTCGGTTCATCTTCGTCGGAATCAGGTAAATTTAATGCCGCCGATGGGTTCGTTGCCTTGTTTGAACAGCTTGTGCAGATGCAATTCCCAGGAAATGCGCCGCTTCGTTTTGAGTCCTGGAGATTTTCTCTAAGAAAAAAGGTTGGGATATTACCACTCGTCTTTTCTATTTGTGGGCAATTTGTACCGTAGTCAAGAGAATTTGAAAAATCAAGCATCACTCAGACTGGAAGCTTTGGGCATGAATTAGTTTACCGGACGTTCCTAGAAGCTAGATAAGGAGGAAACCTTCAGAGCAAAGAGCAAACCTTCAGCTATGGTCTGGGAGCTCTTCTCTTTGAGCCTTATTTCGACTGCGTCCTTGGCTTTCTCGTGTAGCTCTCTGGCTTCTGCAGCAGTCGAGAATCCGCCATTTGGATTTTTCCCGCAAGAGTTTCTCTTAGCTGTGAGATGTTTCTCCAGAAACTCGATGGGACTAAAATAAAGTATTATTGCTAACATAATGTTTCGTCCGATTTGGGCCTTTTTGACAAACGACCTCCTATGATAGTTTGTGAATTTTCTCAAGTCGGGAATGGATATGTTGCTAATCAGTCAGCATCTTTACCGGAAATATCCTTCACCGTTAACAGAATTCTCCCATGAACTAGATGGGCCTAAAAAAAACGTATCATTTTTAATAGAATCTTTCGTACGATTGGACCTTTCTGCCAAACGTCCTCTTGTGACAGTTTGGGAATTTTCTCGCTGTGTTCTCTTACAAAGCAGGAAGGCTGGAAGGGAGGATACTGTAAATTCACCTTTAACAAAAATAACGAAGCTACTGATAATAGGGAAATAAGACTACAACAAAGCTATAATGGGTCTTTAGAAGGGAAAATTTAAATAGTAGTTTCGTCGATTTCTTCTGATTGACTTTTGGCATTCTAAAAAAGCAAAGATTGAATTTTCACTATAGCCAGTGTACGCGAATAGAAAGTTCTAGAGATAGGGAACAAAAAGAAAACCAAATACGGACTGATCGTCTTCTAATTTTAATAGAAAATTGAACCGTCGATTCCGCATCGCATGAGGTGTTCTTGACTAGCATCCGATACCGGGTTCGCTGGGTATAAGTTTTTCTCCCAGCAAGATAGCGACAAAATCAAGAATTTTCTTTAAATTATATTGCGGTTTCAGCTGTAAAGTCAACAAATATAAACTGATCCTCTTCAAATTGTAATAGAAGCTTAAGCCGGCAATTCGGCATCGAATGAAATGTTGTTGTCCCCCAGCAAGATCGTGAAAAAATTAACAAAAATGAAAAAAATATTTTGCGGTAGAAGCTCTAGAAAAACCAAATATGGACTAATCGTCTTCTAATTTTAATAGACGATTGAACCGGCAGCTCCGCATCGGATGAAGTGTTGTTGAATAATATCGGATGCTGGATTTGATAGGTATATCTGCTTCTCCTAGCAAGATGGAGAAAGTTCTTTAAAATTATGTTGCGGTTTAAGAAGTAAAGTCAGCAAATATAAACTGATTGTCTTCAAATTTTAGAAGAAGCTTAACAGTTGGGCACCAGATTTTTTGGAGAATTCCCCTGCTCAAGGGAAGCTCCTACTGAGGTGAAAAAGATTCTCCTGTTATTATTGATTTTGGTGCGAAGGAGACCAGTGAAGTTAGAATTTTCTTATTTCATATTCCAGTTCTAGAGACACCTGGAAACTCTGTCTTGCTTCCCCACTCCCCACCCTCCACCCTAGCTCTAGAAATTCTATAATATAGGGCAGAAAACAGAAAAGCTGCATTTTTTTTCTTTACCTGGTATCCAAGAGTTGTTTTTGATGCCAGTGTGCATTACTGCCTTTACAGTGAAACTTTTGAATCCTGTTACTGACCTTATACTTCATTCCTTCCTTTCTTCTTGGAACTCATTAACTTTTGTCCAAGTGCTTTCACCTGCTATGGAGAAAACACCAAAGCAGGATAATTCAGTTTGCCAGTAGTTGTCACCTGAGGGGAAGTTTTGTCTTGGGCAGGTGGAATCACTTCTGGTGTTGGATTCACTTGTCTAGTAGGATTCACATAGGTTATGATGTAGGGCCGCAGCATGTGAACATCACTGCAGAAGTGTTCCATTTCACAGAAAAAAATGGAAATTGGTTTTTAAAAAAGATGACTGATATTTTTAATGTGTTATGAATTATTAGCCATGTAATTTTTTATAGCAGAGATTATGTTTTTTGTTGTAGCAAGGACTATAAGGCTAGAAAAAACTAAGAATATCTGAGAAAACTAAGAATGTTAAAAAAGATGACTGACATTTTAAGATTTTATGAATTATTATCTATATCATTTTTTATATCAGAGATTTTATTTTTTAGCTGCAGCAAAGATATTCCAGGAATTTGTACTTTTTATTAGATAAAAAAAAAAAATTAGAATGTTTTTATGGTGTCCTACCTACAACATAAATCGTCAGAAATCAAGTCCAACACACGGCAGTGAACCTCGGAAAAACGAGAAACGTCGCCGAAACGATGACTCAATTTTTTAGTCAACCGATCCACGGCGTTGGTTGGGGAGAGCTGTGGTAACAATTCCGGCTCTCCTTGTAGGTACATGGGCGGTTTTTTATCGACACGTAGAGTTGGTTGTCAAGAGGAGTAACTAATCTCAGAATTTTATTTTGCTCCGGCTTTTTGCACACGGTAGTGAATCTCGGGAAAACGAGAAATGTCGCCGAAACGATGACTCAATTTTTTGTCATCAATCCACGTCATTGGTTGGGGAGAGCTCTGGTGACGCTATTTAAATGGGATTGATTGCCGTACTAACTAAACTCGGAAGTTCGTATCTTCAGGTTCTGGATCAACCAATCAACGGCGTTGGATGGTGAGAGCTGCGGTGGCGCTTCCCGGCTCTCCCTGTAGGTACACGGGCGGTTTTTCATCGACACGTACAGTTGGTTGTCAAGAGGAGTAACTAATCTCGGAATTTTATTTTGCTGCGGCTTTTTGCACACGGCAGTGAATCTCGGGAAAAACGAGAAACATGGCACAAAGAATGACTCAAATTTTTGTGTCAACCAATCAACGGTGTTGGTTGGTTGAATTTGTTATCAAGAGGATTAATTAATGTCGGAATTATCTTTTGCTGCGACTTGATCAGAACTTTCGATAATAAGGTAAAACAAAACTCGCAAGTTCAAATTCTGGGTCAACTAATCAATGGCGTTTGATGGTGAGAGCTGTGTTGTCGCTTTCGCTAATAAAGTAGAAACAAACAGGTCCTAAGTTGAAAAATACGCCAGTTGCATCCGGTTCTTCCGGTAGGTACACGGCGGTTTTACGTCGGCACGTACAGTTGTTATCTATAGGACTAATTAAAACAGAATTTTTCATCTTTGTGATTACAGTATTAACTAAACTCGGATTCTTTTTTATCTTTAAAATGGCCGAACTCTCTGTATGACCGAAGTGAAAAAATATGTCAGTAAATGTCGTGAAGAACGAAGAATATCGCCCTAACGATGACTCAAACTCTGAGTCAACCAATTAACGTCCAAAACCAAGCCAGTGAATCTCCGAAAGAACGGGAAACTTCGCAAAAACGATGAATCAAATTCTGTCTCGACACAAACAATGGCGGACAAAATCTCCTCTCATTTTTTTTTTATTGAAACACAAGAAATAAAAACTGGTAGTGCAATGGAAAATGTTCATGCTCTCAAGAGCTGTACTCGAAGATGCGGAAGGATTCTCCAGCGAAATCCCTCAATTTAACCCTAACTTCTTCAAGCGTCAGGTCTTCTACAATGATTCTGTATTTGGCTGCCGATACAGCACCGCCGCCAACTGTGTCCCTCATCCTATTGTTTCGAGAAAATTTTCGGTGGACGTGTGGGTCAATAGAATGCCCCACTGACCCTGAATAAACACAGTCTATCGATGCCCGACGCTGATCAAGAAGCCAACGAAGAAACTTGCAAAGGTTTGCAGGCACTCTCCCGACCAGCTTCCCTCTGATGTCCCTCACTGTCTGGAGAGTTCTCTGATTTGTTACATTCTAGAAAAGAAAATAATATTTCAAGAATCGGACTGCTCAGTGCAGGCCGACATCGCTTTCACCTAAAGGATATGAAAAGCTTTTTTTTTTTTTTTTTTTTTTTTTTTTAGGACCATCAGATCTATTTTCGAATCTGGCCTTTTTGTGGCCTTAAGTTTTCAAATGTTTTGCGCCCTGCCACCGCGTCGGAGAGCAAGTAGCTGGATAGAGTTGACAACCACTCAGAAGAAAATCGCGAATTTTATATATAAAAGAATGGACTTTGAAACATGAAATTTCTCATTTTTGCGTCATGGACAGATCATTTCTAGTAGCCTAAGAATTGTGCTTTAAGAAACAACTATAGGCTATAGGCTAAAAATGCTAAAAGCTACAAGACCGGAATCTGAACAGACCTAGCTTGTGACTTAGCGTCAATACTTTCCGCTTTCGCAGCGTGGCGTTCTTTTCTCGCATCACTTTTTGCCATAATTTTATTTGAAGGTTATTCTTACTGAGAAGGAGAGTGGTAAGTTCGGAATCAAAAACTAAAAAAGTCAACATACGTCTAGAATTCTCTCCGGCACATGGCATTCGTACCGTCATGGCATTTTCATCGTAGCCGTTGTCGTCCTCTTTTTCCACGATCAACACTACGTCTGGATGAGGTCTGATACGGTATATGTGGTATCCTTTTATTTCACTTAGGATAAAGAAGTCGTTTCCCTGAAGAAAAAAAACACGGAAACCCCATATTATTGGCACCATATCGATTGCTGTCCCGGGGTCCTTAATAATTATTCCCAAATTCTGTTCCGCCTACATGAAAAGTAGACTCGAGTGTTCGGCAATCCTATCTGATTGTTCAATCAACCATGGGTATAACTAACAATACAATGCCATAAACTAATTGGTAGCTCACTTATTTAATTCATTTTATATGCTGTTGGGATATTAAGAGGTTTTGGACGTGTGTTGTGTGCAAGTTATCTGGGCACTGACATAAGCAGTCCGTTAAACAATCAGTACGGTTTATTATAAACCAAGAATTCCCAGTTTCTGGCCGATTAAAGCAAACCAGGAATATATGTTTTGGATAGCTTGCTTGGTGTCTTTTACCGTAAACCACGAATTCCCGGATTTTGGATTGGTGGCTTTCAGCAGTTACCGTAAACCAAGAATTCCTGCATTAGGATACCACCTACAGCAGCCCCTTAAACAATCAGTGTTTTGCATTTGGCGTTGTCTTTTCCGCTCTCGGCGGTTTATTATAAACCAAGAAACCCCAGTTTCTGGCTGATTAACACAAACCAGGAATTCATGCTTGGAGCTAGGCTTGGAGTCAGGGTTGCCAAATATTTGTAGGCGAGAGTGTCACTTTTTTAGCCAAAAAGTGTCCTTCGGTGTCATTAAAAAATTCAGAAAGTGTCTCAAAAAGTGTCACTTTTCAGACGTTTTCCACAGAAGAAATACACAAAGGGGGTGGGAGCGCAACCCCAATCAACCTCTCGATATCTAAAGATTTGTTTTTAAGTGACAGTTTTCAAAATTTGTGTCAATGTTTATCCAAGTTCCTTATAAAAGCAGATATTAAGTGCTGATTTTGAACACTCATTCATTCGACTGATCGGCCACCTCCCAAAAAAAACCTAAAAATATCGGTGTTTACAGCGAAAACGACATTGTCGCCGATAACCGGAGAATGGGTCTAAGAGCCAAGTCGTTGCCCACAGAATCCCGGCATATAACCCAAGACAAAAACAAACACAATCTATAGTTCAGATGAGAGATCAAACTATCACAATATGTACTTCAATCATATTTAGGTTTGCTTTGAAGCAATCAGTGTCGAAAATAACCGATTTACAGAGTTCTGGACAAGACTTGCGGTCACACATTTGACTGTGCAGCTTAGTAACTAACAGAAATATGCACTTCCATCAAATTGTATGACTAATACTCAGAAAGTTTCATAAAAGTGTCATTTTAGCAAAAATTGCCACAATTTGGCCTGAAAGTGTGGAAAGTTTCACGAACTTTAAGAAGTGTCATAATGGCACCAAAAGTGTCACTTTGGCAACCCTGCTTGGAGTCATTTACCATAAACCAAGAATTTTCGGATTTGGTATTGTCACCTTTCAGCTGTGACTATTAACCAAGAATTCCCGGATTATCGATTGTTGGCTTTTCAGCAGCTTCCATAAGCCAAGAATTCACACATCAGGATATCCGAACGGTCATTATTTTTATAAACTTCTTGACTTGATGGGATACAAGACCAAAGGTTTGAATGGGATCCCAAAGTGAGACTTAACTTCTAATCAACTTCAGACAAGACCAAATTTTAAGATAGGACGAAATCCCGGGCAAACTGGTGGTCCCGCGAAAAAGGTTAACTGAAACACATATTGAGCATGTCTCTATATCCCTGCTTCAAACTATATAAATCTCGAAAACATATAATTATTCTTAGGGTATCACAAGGAGCCACCTTGTTCGTTGTTGCCTGGATGAATTGGTTTCAAATTCCTTTCTGTTTACATTCAAATTTTTTGTTTAGTTATTTTTAGTTATTTTGAATCCTTGATTCGAGCGAAAAACGGATTTTCGAGTGACATGAAATTACTTTTATACAAGTCTATGAGAAACAACTATTTATCGTTCGCACTTGAAATGGTCTGAGCTCAGAAACCAGAGGCTATTTTCTCTATAAAAAAAAAAAATGCAATTCTTTGTTTCCGTTTGGTTTCATTACGAAATCCCCATTATGTCTTCATATTTTCATTATCTTTCTCTTAAGCTTAATAACTCACAGACCTACCGAGTCCGTCTTAAGGTAGCTCAAGCTAGCGAAAGTGCCCTTGTTTTGAAGTCTCGGAACAAGTTTCCGGACACAGTTTTCCATGTTGGTTCTTCTAATCAGAGAGATAAACCGATAATCTTCGTGCATCGTCTTTCCGTCCAAATTTGTAACGTCACTTTCAGTATGTACGTCTGCGAAATAGTTGGCCTTTCTCAACAGTACCTGAACCTTCATTGCCTGTGCTGCTGGAAGGTCTTTCTGTTTCGGCTCGAACTCGTTGTCAGAATTGCCACCGCACTCCATGAGATTTCGTCGTAGCTAATGAAAAAGAAAAAGAAAAAAGTATATTAAGAGAACTTTTCGGCTAAAAGAGTCCCGGCATAACCGAACCGCGTTTTGGCAGTTATCAAAGGACTCGTCATTTAATAGATTAAATGAAGGAAAGGAGTTTCTTTATCGAAGAAGAACGAAAACTGAAGCGAGATATCTCTCTTTGAAACTGGGTCACGCACGATCATGTTCACATGCGGTCTATAAAATAAAGTTTGGGGAGGTTTGGAAACAAAGTTAGTTCACTAAATTCCCACATTTCGATCGGTTCACTGTCGCTGGAAGAAAAAGAGAATTATAAAATGTTGCAGTTACGAAAGACCACTTACGGAATTCAACTTGTCGACGTTGCGGATGACCATAAGCCAGTGCTTGTTCATCGTTGTTGTCCCTTCTGGCAACCCCCTCAGGATCTGCCGGTTTTTCTCCTCTATCACTGCATCCATTCCCCCATATCGCCCTTTTGCGTTTGAAATTGAAATAGAAACTTGCTTCCTGAGATTAACCTTTATCTCCTCCTCCAAATTTAACATTGATAGTGCATCGTATGCCGCAATTTTCTGGTATATGGGATGTTTGCCGACAAAGAAAAGTTCATTCAAAATATTTTTCGCGGCTTCTACCGCTTCTGCGTTGCATGTCCTTATGCCCCGACGCAAAACCAGAAAGGCTTCAAGGTATCGAAAGGTGACAGTGTGCATTAACTTAACATTTTTGTTCTCGACAGTCTGGATCCAGGACTCCTACCCTAAAAAAAAAAGGAATAATTATTGGTGTATTTATAAGTGTATTTACGAGCATTGATATTTGGCCCTTATTACATTTTCCAGCTTGAGCGGCTTGAAGAGCCGAGAAGGGCCGAGAGAAGTGGGGCGAGATACATAGTAAGGGGGGATACAGGGTATGGTATTTAAGAAGAGTGGAAATTAACAGAGAATGAGGGACGTCGAAAATTTGTGGTGCTTTAAGAACAAATCCATACCTTCAGACGAACAAGAGTTCGGAGATCCTCCAGCGTCTTCCAAGTAGTGTCCTACCAATTCTGCCTGGAACGCTTCACGGAGAACCAAAAGTATTTCAAAGGACTTGTGGTGGTCCTTCGCGCTGATCATGTAATCCAGTTGTTTCTCCGACGTGAATCCCATGGCACTCAGGATGTTGCGCAAAAAGACATTCTGAAAAATCTTGAAAAAAAGCTTTTGTAGCATTCATTTCGTCCTCCGGGAAAACTTAAATATGTTTTGGATGAAGCAATCCGGGAATCGGTAGAACCCACTTGAACGTATACGTGTAATGGGTAAAATCCAGAATAGCGCATTCGTGTGATTCGAAGTTTTCTAGAACATACAAATTTCCATAGCAGGCCGAACAAGTTCTCGTGTTCAGCTATAGATCACAGATTGTGGCATAGATAGTCCCGTCGCCAATAATCGGTGCCCAGTTGAGTGTCTTAGGAAGTTGGTCGCGAATGCCGAAAAGAATTTCCGAAACTGTAGCACTGGTGTTCGGATTCACGTACACTGGGTCTAGGCACGTAACTACAGACTTGTTTACCCTTGTCTCCATGCTAATGTGTTGAAAAGTAAAACACCTGATTCCCACCTGCTATCAAGACTGGCTTGTTCGTGGGCAACTAGATACACAGTCTTTCCAAGAAGTTCACACGCACGACAAACCCTGTAGTTGTTGCTATTCATCGCATGACAGTCAGGACTGATGTAGTGATACCGCTTCTGCAACTACTATCCTATTCCTATCTATTAGCCCTTCCGCTTGCGAGATTAGCTTGCCGACCGCCTTTCTAGCCGAGACTTCTATGTACTCGTCTGACACTTTGAATGTTTCCCTGAGACAAACGTCAAAATTCCTCTTAAACCATCCACCAGGATTGTGGGTGAAATCCTCCTGGATGCTGACTGGAAAATCGGGAAGTGCTGCCATAATGATGTTTGTGACAACAGAAGAAGATGTCTGGAATAATAAACAAGAGCTGTAAGCTTAAATGGAACTTGCAAGCATATGCTTTAGGTAATAGCATCGCCCCCATAGTTGTCAGATCCGATCGACGTGAAATGATACATGTGAGGCAGTTTGGTCGGGTCTATGACATTCCTGCCAAGTTTCATCTTCCTAGTACACCTGCAAGTACACTAATTCGCGATCACCGGACCGACCGACCGACAGACTGACCGACCGACAGAAAAGTGATCGGTACATGGCATTGGGCCGGAAGGCAAGTGACATAAAAAAGGTGAAATATTAGTTTCAGTAAGCAGCATAATGCTAAGTAGATAAAGAAGGCCTATAGCTAAAGAATGTTCGTGAAAATAGTCAGAAACAAGGTTTTTAATAAGAATATTTGTCTGGATGCGGAGCAATTGCATTGTTTAGTGAAGAAAAATCGAAGAGATACCTTCACCATGCCTTCTCTTTTTTGAGACTACACTATCTATAAGTACGAGGTTAAGCCACGAATTAAAACAAAATGGTTCTACCTTGTTGGTGTCTGTCAGTCTCCAGAGTTTGCCAACTTTTTGAATGTTGTCGAAACAGAACGAGACAAAAACGCCAGACGGGACACTTAAAAGCTCTTCCGACATTTCTTCGAGGAATCGCAAAACCGTCAAATTCGATCCAGCTGGTGCCAAAGAGTTATTCATACTTACGACGGTTTTACTTCCCTTATACGAGTATGTAACGAGGTTCTGCAGGAAGCTTATAGGCTGGACACTTGTGTGCTTCGTTTCCCTCGATTTAGTCACTTCTTCGAATTAAATTCGAGTCAAATTTAAGGAAGATAGAATTGGGTCAATGATGGGATGTGGCTTTGAAGATAAATATGTTACAGGGTCGAACGCAGATAAATCGTCCAAGGAAAGTCTTTTACCAGGGGAACTGAGTTCACTAGCAATTTGAATCGCAACAAAACTGCTGTCCCGGTCACGCATAATAATTGAATCATTCTCAGCGGAGAAGGAAAGCGAATGATCAAGGTACGAAATAGAAAGAGAACGTTAAGAGTTGACGCCCCCTTGTGAACACGGTAGACCGACCCCACCTTGTGAAGTCGATGGACCCATTTCTGAGTATTCTTGTCCGCAAGAACTGTATTTTATAGGTCCGTTTTTTTTTGTTTTTTTGTGATACCCATCCAAAATCCCAGACCCATACATTAGTTCGTAGAAGCAATTTTCACAGATCCACATGCCTCGCACTACTTCCTTCGCTCTTATAGCTTCCAGCAAATCTTTTCTAAATTGTTGGATCGTCAGATTTAGAAGTCTGGATTGGTTCTCCCCATGGTCTCGGTGACCACATTTTCGACGTTTGACGGTATTCCTAGAAAAAGAAGCTTATCTGTAGGTGAGTAGGCTGAATACGACTCGGAAACATAAATGTTGCATCTCTAACTTATCATCTCCCGTCCACCAAGTTTGACCGGAATCGGAGAAAGACTATCCCGTTGGAAAGTTCTAAATGTCTCAAGATTCCGGATTCCCCCTTCCTCCACTTCTCCACTCCTCCCCGGATCTGACATGGAACATATGAGACGATAGCTCTTTCCAATTGCCGAACTAGCAAACCGGAACAGACAGACCGACAGAACGACGGACGGAAAGAAATTGCGATCGCGAGGTCAGGTTCCATAACTAACATTATTTTCTTGTTCGCATCGCATGTCCCTGCATTAGGTCAACAAGATCTGTTTATATAAAATATTTCAGTATTAGTTCAAAATGAATATTGCACAAGTTCAGATCTGGATTCAGCATGTTTGTTTACCCTTATACGCCATAGCTACTTTGACGAACTAGGGCAAATTTCCTGTCCTGTCAAGTTTCCGGTTTCGGCCGGATTCAGGGCTGAAGTACTTGTCCGTAAATAATTTATAATCGCTAAGTTATGGAATAAAAGAACTAAAATGAGATGAATGAGCTCCGTTGCAAATATGAGCGAAGGATTGTGCAACAACCAAATATGATGCGAGATATGAAGTGAGCAATTATTATGGCGAGAAGCTAACCACGCTTACTAAACAAAAAGTATAGTAGGTCTGCCATCGCAAAGCAACTTATGTCCGCATTACTACTATAGGCAAATTTGATCGCTTACATTTCAATGCTGAACTATGGCTTGACTCGTGAAGTTTAGTTCACTTGAACCGGACTCAAAATAAATCCTTTATCGATCTCTTTGTCAGTCTCTATATCCTAGCGAATCGCTTGTCAATCGGTTTTAAAATGGTGAGAAAGAGCTGTATTGGTTGTAGGAAATTCCCGGTTTAGGATGCAAAAGAAATTTGTCCTAATTCCCGTTTTCAAGGATAGTCTTGATCCTGTTTTTCCCCTGCTTGACTGGAATTCCCGTTTTAGGATGCAAATGAAAATTGTCCAAATTCCCGTTTTCGAGGATAGGCTTGATCCTGTTTTTCCCTGTTAATGTGCTTGACTGGAATTCCCGTTTTAGGATGCGAAAGAAAAATATCCCATTTCCCGTTTTCAAATAGGCTTGATCCTGTTTTTCCCTGTTAATGTGCTTTGTTTGTTTTCCGGGATTAATTCGCGTATCAAAGCGGGATGATAGTTACATAAAAGGCAACGGAATCACAAATCGGTTTTCAGAACGAACAATTATGTCAAACATCACTGTCAGTACGATGTTACAAATGCGATGGAAGAGCTAAGTGATATTGACGAGGAGCTAGCAACAGTCCAGGTAGATGGCCGAAAGAGAAAGACGCAGAAGATTACTTCGCATGCGAATAAGCCCTCCCGTCGCATGAAAAATCAGTCGAAGAAGCTTATAGCGGCTCTGAACCTCGTAAGTTTTACTATTTTTCTGCATTCTAAACATGTTTCAAAATTCCCTGCTAAATTCCATGTTTCTACTTGAAGTGTTTTGCTTGTGTTTTGGTTGGAGTCGGGCAAACACAGTAGAGGTATGTTTATTTGAACAGTTACTTGAATATGAGCAGTGCAATTTGGGCTGAATGGTAGAATGAAGGTTCAAAATTCCTATTCATATGCTTTCAGAGGCCCTTAAAAACCTGCTCCGGAATACTGGTAGTTCAAAGTCCAAAGTCAACAAACGTTCAAATTACGATACCTCTACAGTAATTTGTTCTGAATCATGCTAAAATCTGGTAGTCTGTTTTTTTTCTATGAAGGTGCGAAACCTTATTATATTTTAACCGAAAAGGGCTGGGTTAGGACAGTCTAGTTAACCATTATTTGTTCACTAAATTTGCTTGAAGACAAGCTGAAAATGCGTTACTTTTTTGTTCTGCTATTCGCGAATAATCGATTTGCTAATAGTGGAATTTCCGTTTGATTTGGTACCTCTATTCGCTTGTATTTTTGTGGATGCCTTACAAGAAAGATTGATGATTTTTTTTCACCAGTCTCACCACTGATCACTGAAAAGCCGCGTTTGTGTTGAGATTACAATTCCCGCGTCATAGCAGAATTTTCGTTGAGGGGACGGCAGGTTGGAAGGTTTCGTACAATGGGAGACATAGACTTTCCAACCAATCTGCAAGTGTTCGGAAGAATGGGAAGGGGTTCCTGTATGTCGGGAATGTTTGAAAATAATTCCGGAAACATTATTTATTTAGTACTTTTTTTTTATTTAAATGCAATATTTAAGAAATGAAAGGATAAAGATGTACCATTTCAAATTAGGCTTATCATAGCAATCAGAGCTTACTCCAAATACGGTAGTAATTTTTTTTAATGTTTGGACTTGGCAGATTGGTTTGACAAAGAATTAAATTGAACTTAAAACAGCTCTTGATTCAAATTAGGTTCATGTTAAGAGTTCAAGCTAAGAGTTGTTTCACAAAAATTTTATGAAGAACGGACTTGCAGCTATATACTGGGCATAAGAAGCTAAAGTCGGGACGATAAAAAAAACTTCAGTATTTTCAGGTTTCCTAATGAAATAAGGGATCAAGTAATATAGTGGATCATCTGTGGCTATTTGCAGAAGTGTGTGATATCGCTAAGTACCTAAAAAGGTGTTTCCTACTATTTCTTCAGCGTGACACCCTGCTATTTCAAATCAATCTGCAAAAAAACAGCGTGTCCTCTTGTTATTCTCAAACCAATCTGCCAAAATAGCGTGTCCCCGTGTTATTTTCCGAGGGTCGCACGGCACAATTTGCAGATTGGTTTGCAAATAATTTGTCACGTCTAGAAATCATCATAACTTGATCCATATTATAAATATATAAGCGCTATCACGTTTAATGTCATGTTCTCTTACGTATACTTGGTACTTGGTTTCTATCCATTCACGATGAAAAATAAATTATTTTTAAGCTAAGAGTTATGTCAGAAAAATTCGATGAAGAACGGACTTGTCGTTATATACTGGGCATACGAGCTGAAGTCGGACGATTAAAAAAAAAGTTTATTTTTTGCAGCTTCCCTAAAGGAAATGGGGATCAAGCAATATAGAGTATCATCTGTGACTGTTTGCAGAAGTTTGTGATATCGCTAAGTACCTAAAAAGGTGTTTAAC
The DNA here is from genome assembly GCA_023053575.1 of Branchinecta lynchi. Classification (NCBI taxonomy): domain Eukaryota; kingdom Metazoa; phylum Arthropoda; class Branchiopoda; order Anostraca; family Branchinectidae; genus Branchinecta; species Branchinecta lynchi. The sequence continues at coordinate 27,356,884 of JAKZAP010000007.1, read as the reverse complement.
TATTTCTTCAACGTATCAGCCTGCTATTTCAGATCAATCTGCAAAACAGTGTGTACCTTGTTATTCTCAAACCAATCTGCAAAAACAGCGTGTCCCCCTGTTGTTGAACAGGGTCGCACGGTAGATATTGCAGATTGGTTTGCAAATAACTTTTCACGTCTAGAAATCGTCATAACTTGATCCTGATTATAAGTATATATGCGCTATCACGCTTATCGTCATGTTCTCTTTCGTCTACTTGTTTTCTAGCCATCCAGGATGAAAAATAAATTATTTTTAAGCTAAGAGTTATTTCACCAAAATTCAATGAAGAATGGACTTGCAGTTATACACTGGCAGAGCTGAAGTCGGACGATTGAAGAAAAAACTTTATTATGTTCAAAGTTCCTAAAGAACATGGGGATCAAGCAATCTAGGGGATCATCTGTTGCTGTTTGCAGAAGTGCGTGATATCGCTAAGTACCTAAAAAGGTGTTTCCTACTATTTCTTCAGCGTGCCACCCTACTATTTCAAACCAATCTACTATTCTTCAGCGTGTCAGCCTGCTATTTAAGACCAATCTGCAAAAAAACAGTGTGTCCCCTTGTTAGTCTCAAACCAATCTGACAAAATAGTGTCCCCGTGTTATCTTCCAACCAATCTGCAAAAACAGCATGTCCCCCAGTTCTTGAACAGGGTCGCACGGCAGATTTTGCAGATTGGTTTGCAAATAGCTTGTCAGTTCTAGAAATCGTCATAACTTGATCCTAATTATAACTATATATGCGCTATCACGTTTAATGTCATATTCTCTTACGTATACTTGTTTTCTAGCCTTCCAAGATGCTAAGAGTTATCGTTGTCCCTTGTGGCTGGCGCTGACACGCCGGTGAGTAGGGACGTCGCACCGATCGCGTAGAAGGGTTTGGACGTGGGCTTGCTTGGAGCGGTCGGTGGCGCAGATCTTGGTGGTAGTAGCAAATACTCAAGAGGGATCCTTGAGGCCTGACGTGGAGAAGGTAGACGAATATAACAGGTGCTCCGATCCCTCCGCAAGCCGGTCAACTCTAGGGCAAGCGTCAGCGTGGGCCTGCCTGGAGCAGTCGGTGGCACAGTGGAATTCTGTCGTGGAGAGATAGGGATATAGACGCTTCCATGGGATATAGGTGGGGTAGGATGAAAGAATGGCCTCAAAACAGTGTATAAGTGAAAAATAATTGCCTGGTTCCAGGTCCCCCCCCCCCGTTGTTTCAGAGGCGATCTTCACCTCGAAAACAGCAGAGTATTCATAGGGTATCATGAGGCACCACCTCACTCGTTGTTGCCTGGTTTGACAGCGGAATATAAAATATATAACTGAGCAAGAATTCACACCTTAAATACGTTAAATAAATACTGAAAAAGAAGCCTTAGTTCCACACCACCCAAGGGGCCAAGACCAATGGCGCATTTTTTTTATAGAGGTTCCCCAGTAGGTAACGTCCTCTGTGTCAATAATTATATACAATTATAAACTAAGTCAAAATTGTCGTCATGCTTTCTCTGCTTTTTGTTAGACTTTTTCTTTTTGGTCCTTCTTCGGTGACTGTCGATCCTTCTCAGTCTCGTGGCTATCACTTTCCTGTTCCAAGCCACTCTCCTTGGGCTTTTGGACAGGTTTGTTTCTGTGCAACGCAGAAAGACGATCTGCTGCAGCCTTAAAGCCTGCCCCACACTGGCTTAGGGTCATCTTTTTAAAGCAGATGTTTTGGATTTCTTTCTGCTTCTCTCCCGCATATTCCACCTCTTCCGCCTCTTTTTGTTCCTTTTCTTCATGGGCAGAAGGAAAGATTGGTCCTGGCCCTCATTATACTGACCTGGCCGGACGCCATAGTCAAAGTTGAACTCCTCCCCTGCTTGGATATCCCTCGTTGCAACCAGCAATGTTCGTTTTATTCCTTGGGGGAATCTTCCTTTGCTTTGTGGTGGATTAGACGTCCTAGACATGGCTCTTGAGGGTGGCAGTCGCAGTCCTCTTTTTTCGCATCCACCGCGGAGTCTCCTGCCAGAAGGAAACAGTTTCCTCCATCGTCCTCTCCTCTCAAAGTTTCGATCAGGGGCTTAGCCGCAGAAGTTGCCATGCGGTGACCATGGTATTCGACTACAAACTGTTTTTCCCAGAATGGAAGTGTAGCAAACCCCCCCCCCCCCCCCCCCCCCAGCCTGCCCCGGGCTCCAGGCTCTTAGCTTTTGTGAGACCATCTAAGATTGTTGTAGAACAAACCGGATGAGCTGGTCGTCCACCTGAGGCTCGATGGGGTAGTCCCGTCTGGTCACGCAGGTGTTGTACATCGACCTGACCTGTTCCAGGGTAGGAAGAGTGTCCATATACTTTAACTTCCTGATCGAATCTGTGAAGTTTTCATCCATGAGGGATTCGGTTATGTCCGCACCAAGTCCACACTTCTCGGCGATCCGCTTGATGACAGCTTGTGCCTGATAATGTCTTCGTTGTACTGTCTGATGATCGTCAACGTGACTGTTCTGAAGTCTGCAGAGTCATTGATCGGTCTAATCGCTAGGATGCGGTTGAGGGCCTAGAGAAAAACAAATATTTAGATTCTCAATCCACTTCGCTCACTAGAATCTGGCAGCAGCAGTTCGCTTTATAGATATTGCTTAGCGAAGACAGTTCCTAGGACTTGCGATTTCTCCTCCGAATACTTTCGAAATCAGTACGAAATTAGGCCGAATAAAATCCGTCTTAAGACACTTACTTCATTCACGGCTCTTTTCCTCGTCCATTACAGGTCGCTTCTGTTCTTCAATGCCGCCGAGCAGTTGGTTTCTTTTTTTAGCAGCTTTCATTGAGAGCTCGTGCAGATGCAATTCCCAGGATATAAGATTCACCGAGTACTTTCGAATCGGTACGAAATTACACCGAATAAAATGCGTCTTAAGATATTAATGGAGAAAAGAAGATAAAACTCAATTCATTGACGGTTGTTTTCCTTGTAGCCTCGTCCATGACTGGTTTCTTCGGTTCATCTTCGTCGGAATCCGGTAAATTTAATGCCGCCGATTAGTTCGTTGCCTTGTTTGAACAGCTTGTGCAGATGCAATTCCCAGGAAATGTGCCGCTTCGTTTTGAGTCCTGGAGATTTTCTCTAAGAAAAAAGGTTGGGATATTACCACTCGTCTTTTCTATTTGTGGGCAATTTGTACCGTAGTCGAGAGAATTTGAAAAATCAAGCATCACTCAGACTGGAAGCTTTGGGCATGAATTAGTTTACAGGACGTTCCTAGAAGCTAGATAAGGAGGAAACCTTCAGAGCAATGAGCAAACCTTCAAACCTTTTCATTTAGACAATCCTAGCAGCATTTAGACTGGAAGAGAAAAGTGCTTTACCTGAACGACAGAGGTAGTTCGACATCGCTTTCTGTTGATCTGGATCTTTGTCCGCAGCTTGACGGTTCATCGTGACTATCAAGTGTCGAGCTATGGTCTGGGAGCTTCCGCCATTTGGATTTTTCCCGCAAGAGTTTCTCTTAGCTGTGAGAAGTTTCTCCAAAAACTCGATGGTACTAAAATAAAGTATTATTGCTAACATAATGTTTCGTCCGATTTGGGCCTTTTTGAAAAACGACCTCCTGTGATAGTTTGTGAATTTTCCCAAGTCGAGAACGGATATGTTGCTAATACCTGTATGAAGCTTTTCAGTCAGCATCTTTACCGGAAATATCCTTCACCGTTAACAGGAAGGCTCTTACAAAGCAGGAAGGCTGGAAGGGAGGATACTGAGTAGCTGTAAGGTAAATTCACCTTTAACAAAAATAACGAAGCAACTGATAATAGGGAAATAAGACTACAACAAAGCTATAATGGGTCTTTAGAAGGGAAAATTTAAATAGTAGTTTCGTACCTCTTGCAGAATGGGCACGTTTTCCAAAAGTTGTGCTTTTTTTGGGTGACTTAGACTCAATTTCAGGGTCAGGCTGGCTCGTGGCAGGCGGGCTCGGGGCAGACCTGTGCCATTAATTCGTCGGAAATCAGTTTCTTCCAATTTTTCTTTCGATGTCAACCAATGTACGGTGTTGGTTGGTTGAATGTGTTATCAAGAGGATTAACTGATGTCGGAATTATCTTTTGCTGCGGCTTGATCAGAACTTTCAATAATAAAGTAAAACAAAACTCGCAAGTGAATCTCGGGAAGAACCAGAAAGGCCGCCCAAACGATATCTCAAATTAAATAAAAACTGGTAGTGCAATGGAAAATGTTCATCCTCTCAAGAGCTGAACTAGAAGATGCGGAAGGATTCTCCAGCGAAATCCCTCAATTTAACCTTAACTTCTTCAAGCGTCAGGTCTTCTACAATGATTCTGTATTTGGCTGCCGATACAGCACCGCCGCCAACTGTGTCCCTCATCCTATTGTTTCGAGAAAATTTTCGGTGGACGTGTGGGTCAATAGAATGCCCCACTGACCCTGAATAAACACAGTCTATCGATGCCCGACGCTGATCAAGAAGCCAACGAAGAAACTTGCAAAGGTTTGCAGGCACTCTCCCGACCAGCTTCCCTCTGATGTCCCTCACTGTCTGGAGAGTCGGATTTGTTACATCCTAGAAAAGAAAATAATATTTCAAGAATCGGACTGCTCAGTGCAGGCCGACATCGCTTTCACCTAAAGGATATGAAAAGCTGTCATTTTTTTTTGATTTTTTTTAGGACCATCAGATCTATTTTCTAATCTGGCCTTTTTGTGGCCTTAAGTTTTCAAATGTTTTGCGCCCTGCCACCGCGTCGGAGAGCAAGTAGCCGGATAGAGTTGACAACCACTCAGAAGAAAATCGCGAATTTTACATATAAAAGAATGGACTTTGAAACATGAAATTTCTGATTTTTGCGTCATGGACAGATAATTTCTAGTAGCCTAAGAATTGTGCTTTAAGAAACGACTAAAGGCTATAGGTTAAAAAAGCTAAAAGCTACAAGACCGGAATCTGAACAGACCTATCTTGTGACTTAGCGTCAATACTTTCCGCTTTCGCAGCGTGGCGTTCTTTTCTCGCATCACTTTTTGCCATAATGTTATTTGAAGGTTATTCTTACTGAGAAGGAGAGTGATAAGTTCGGAATCAAAAACTAAAAAAGTCAACATACGTCTAGAATTCTCTCCGGCACATCTCTTGGCATTCGTACCGTCATGGCATTTTCATCGTAGCCGTTGTCGTCCTCTTTTTCCACGATCAACACTACGTCTGGATGAGGTCTGATACGGTAGACGTGGTATCCTTTTATTTCACTTAGGATAAAGAAGTCGTTTCCCTAAAAAAAAACACGGAAACCCCAGATTATTGGCACCATATCGATTGCTGTCCCGTGGTCCTTAATAATTATTCCCAAATTCTGTTCCGCCTACATGAAAAGTAGACTCGAGTGTTCTCACTGGGTTGCCTATCTGATTGTTCAATCAACCATGTGTATAACTAACAATACAATGCCATAAACTAATTGGTAGGCTGACATAAGCAGTCCGTTAAACAATCAGTACGGTTTATTATAAACCAAGAATTCCCAGTTTCTCTCGGCGGTTTATTATAAACCAAGAATTCCCAGTTTCTGGCTGATTAAAGCAAACCAGGAATACATGTTTTGGATAGCTTGCTTGGTGTCTTTTACCATACACCAAGAATTCCCGGATTTTGGATTGTTGGCTTTCAGCAGTTACCGTAAATCAAGAATTCCTGCATTAGGATACCACCTACAGCAGTCCCTTAAACAATCAGTGTGTTGCATTTGGCGTTGTCTTTTCCGCTCTCGGCGGTTTATTATAAACCAAGAAATCCCAGTTTCTGGCTGATTACACAAACCAGGAATTCATGCTTGGAGCGAGGCTTGGAGTCGTTTACCATAAACCAAGAATTCTCGGATTTGGTATTGTCACCTTTCAGCTGTGACTGTTAACCAAGAATTCCCGGATTATCGATTGTTGGCTTTTCAACAGCTTCCATAAGCCAAGAATTCACACATCAGGATATCCGAACGGTCATTATTTTTATAAACTTCTTGACTTGATGGGATACAATACCAAAGGTTTTGATGGGATCCCAAAGTGAGACTTAACTTCTAATCAACTTCAGACAAGACCAAATTTTAAGATAAGACCAAATCCCGGGCAAACTGGTGGTCCCGCGAAAAAGGTTAACTGAAACACATATTGAGCATGTCTCTGTATCCCTGCTTCGAAGTATATAAATCACGAAAACATATAAAGCTATACACAATTCTGGCCCCAGGTCCCCCCCCCCCAATCATTTGACAAGCAATATTCACATGTCAAAAGACTGGGTATTCTTAGGGTATCATAAGGAGCCACCTTGTTCGTTGTTGCCTGGATGAATTGGTTTCAAATTCCTTTCTGTTTAAATTCATATTTTTTGTTTAGTTATTTTTAGTTATTTTGAATCCTTGATTCGAGCGAAAAACGGATTTTCAAGTGACATGAAATTACTTTAATACAAGTCTATGAGAAACAACTTGAACTACCCTGTCTCTCTAGCATTAAATTATCGTTTGCACTTGAAATGGTCTGAGCTCAGAAACCAGAGGCTATTTTCGCTATAAAAAAAAAAAAAATGCAATTCTTTGTCCCCGTTTGGTTTCATTACGAAATCCCCATTATGTCTTCTTATTTTCATTATCTTTCTCTTAAGCTCAATAACTCACAGACCTACCGGGTCCGTCTTAAGGTAGCTCAAGTTAGCGAAAGTGCCCTTGTTTTGAAGTCTCGGAACAAGTTTCCGGACACAGTTTTCCATGTTGGTTCTTCCAATCAGAGAGATAAACCGATAATCTTCGTGCACCGTCTTTCCGTCCAAATTTGTAACGTCACTTTCAGTATGTACGTCAGCGAAATAGTTGGCCTTTCTCAACAGTACCTGAACCTTCATTGCCTGTGCTGCTGGAAGGTCTTTCTGTTTCGGCTCGAACTCGTTGTCAGAATTGCCACCGCACTCCATGAGATTTCGTCGTAGCTAATGAGAAAGAAAAAGAAAAAAATTAAATTAAGAGAATTTACACAAACACTACCTAGGGCCAGGTACCCTTTGCCCTTAGAGCCGTGCAATTAAAGCAGAGGATTGAGGAGAAATACGGAAGCAGTATTATGAAACAACCATATTCAAATATTATCCTGACTGAAGATTGTAGATACAGAGTGATAAATAAATCCCTGGCCTTGTCTGAATAGGGATCTTGACTTGTATTCTTTGGAATGACAGTTAGACTGGAAAAGTATGTTGATGACCAGTGAAAAATGCACCTGATTAAATGACATTTACTGAAGCACAATGGGCTTTAAAATGATTCGAAACTGATGAAGCTATAGAGCAGTAGTGTATAAAAGCCGATCCTAGACCAACCTCCCCCCAATTTCAAAACCCCATTTTAACATCAATTTCTTAAATTTTAACATCCTTTTTACCAAATTATCCCCCTTTTTAAGAACATTATTATTTTCTTACTTCCAAAATAAAGGATACAAGAAATGGGAAATATTACCCTTTACTACATATAAAATACTACAATGTACACTAAAACCATCTCCCCAACCATCTAATTATTTAGTGTATTTAGATAAAAATAATTTAAATGGGTGGGCAATGTCGCAGAATTTACCAGCGAATGATTTCCAAATCATTTCAATACCGGATGATTTGAAAGAAAGGAATGAATACGAATCATTCGAGTATTACAACCATCTGAAAAGTCATATCAATTCGGTGATTACGATTAAGTCGATGAGACGAGATGTAGGTGCTATAGATTTAGAATATCCAAAAGAACTACATGAATTACAAAAGGATTTACCATTAGCACCGGAACACTTTAACGGTAAGCTATGTACCACAGTATTAGATAAAACCAACTATGTAGTTCACCACAGGAATCTAGAATTCTATTTACAAAAAGGTTTGATATTGAAAAGAGTACACAGAATACTAGGATTCACTGAAAGTGCTTATTTAAAAGGATATATAGTAATGCTTGCTTTGGAAAAACTATGGAAAACGTAAGGAAGCGAGCGGATATGGACACTGATTCTTTCATATACGACATTCGAACCGAAGATTTCTATGAAGATATCAAACAAGATTTGAATGAGAGGCTCGATACATCTGATTCAGTGCTTCCACTCCTACCGATTTATTGTGAGATCTCACGATTTTTCCGAAAATCTCACGATGAGAAATAAAATCTCACGATCTACCGATAATCTACCGAAAAATGGAAATACTACGTTTTTTTGCAGGTTACCTACGAGACTTTTACAATTAATTCGGGAACTTGATTTTATATGTATTTAGTAGCATTACGAGGAACATCAACGTCACCTTATATCCATCACGACAACCAATGACCGCACTGAGCAAAGTTCCAATAGTTCTCAGTCTGTATCGTTCGTAAATAGCCAAACGACATTTTCACACCAGTGGGGTTGGTATTTTATCACTATAACCACTAAACAATTTTGATATATTGCCAACCAGAATGCTTGCTTAGGGCGCGTCACGGAAAAACAAGGGAATCGAAGTAAACCAAATGCAAACTTTCTGTGTCTGATTTAATGTTTTTCCCAGTGCACTTCATTTTCTCGAACATGGAAAGTTTATTAAACTGCCCCGGTGATATTAAGAGTTGGAATACTTCGAATTTTTGCGCCAGTTTCATGCGAACAGTACTGTAGACTGTTCTTGATCGTTATTTCAACCTAGGAAAGCTGATTCTCCTATTTTTTATGGCACTCAAGAAAATTTTTACCGATTTTTTTCTACCGATCTTTTCTGCGTGTCTACCGAAAATCTCCCGATTTTTGGCAACCTTTTCCCGAATTTTGAAAAAGGGAAGTGGAAGCACTGATCTGATTATGCGAAAGATAATCCATATGGGTTTCCTAGTGTAAATAAGAATGTGATAGGAATGATGAAAGATGAATTAGATGGACAGGTTATGACAGAGTTTGTTGGATTACGATCAAAAGTATATGCTTATTTAAAGGATTATCAAGATCAATCAAAAGCTAGCAAAAAACTGAAAGGAATAAAAACGAATATAGTTACAGATAAAATTACGATACAAAACTATAAGGATGTACTGTTTGGTAAAACTGAAAACCTTTCTGTAACCCAGTATAACTTAAGATCATACAAGCATAATATGTTTCTAGAACAATAGAATAAAAAAGCGTTAGATCCGAAGGATGATAAAAGGATAGCATCAAGCGATAAATTTTTATAACTTTGCCTTTAGGTTATAAACATTAAATTCAAGTACCTACTTAAACAATTCAAGTATATACTTCAAAAATTCAAGTACCTACTTAAAACAATCAAGTACCTACTTAAAAACTTCAAGTACCCACTTCAAAAATTCAAGTACCCACTTTAAAAATTCAAGTACCCACTTCAAAAATTCAAGTATATACTTAAAATACTCAAGTAAATCTTATAATGAAAAATTCTTCCTAAATAAATGAATGAAAAGGCACCAATCAAAGTGTATGATTTTAGCGAAAAGAATAACTATCAGAACAAACACAAACTTGCACCTCAGTGGCCATTTAGATTATTAATTTGTGGAAGTTCTGGAACAGGAAAAACCAATCTACTCTTGAATTTAATTTATGAATATATCTGTTTCAACCAAATATACTTGTATGCAAAAGATCTTGAAGAAGATAAATATAAAGATCTCATAACCAATTTAACCACCTTGGAATCAAAATATATATTAACCTACAAGATAAGAGAATTGCTAATTTAGGTGATGCGAAAGCAGATCAGGACGCTATTAGTTTCAGATCTATGACTATTATTTTGAATCAATTTAAAGAAGAAATTACCGCACAACAAGTGGGGACAAATCAGTTTAGCGAAGATATCAACAGATGCGGTACATGATTCTCCTGATAATTTATTGGTAAGGATTAAAGATAAAGGGTTATTTGTAAAAGAAACAATTCGAATTAATGAGAAAGAAATTGACGCTGGGAACAAATTGATAACAAATGTTCAAAACCCTAGAAACAAAAATGATGCTGTTAATTTAGCTACGTTAACTACAAATCTTTTAGATTAAAAACCTTCTCGGGCAACACACCCATAACAGTATAATTGAAGCAAAGATTGCTGACAAACTAAGCCATATCAATAATATTGAAAGAGCAGTAGTAAATATTTTAAAAAGGCTTCCAGAGCTAAAACCTGTTGACAAACCATTCGTTTCCAGAATAGAAAAAATTATGGCTGGTAAATAAATTTTATAAGATAAATTAATTCCCTAATAAATGGTTGAAACAATGGAGTATACAGTTTATTTGTCAAAGCTTCAGAAAGGAAAGCTGAAGAAATGTTTTGGTGCTAAACAAAAATGTCAGATACGAGTTAGTCATAGTAGACAAAATGAACGAGAACCAGTAAAGTTACTTTTAAGTAAACGACAAATTGATAAAATTGAAACATGTAAAATGAATAATAAGGGCTGTGATATTGATGTATCATACAAACAGATGAAAGAAGCGATTCAAAAGGGTGGATTACTTCCTTTCCTAATACCGTTAGCAATTACCCTTGGTAAGGCAGCTTTAACCAGTGGTGCTGCTGCTTGGGGTAAATTGTGGATGAAATGACCAACACAGGTGGTGCGCTTAAACTTCCTGGAACACAAAAAGTTGTGGGTAATGGGGTACGTGGAAGGCCTAGGAAGGAAACCGATGATGTCAACATAGGTGGAGCGCTTAAACTTCCTGGAACACAAAAATTTGTGGGTAATGGGGTACGTGGAAGGCGTACGTGAAATATTGAATTTTTGGGATCCCATCGAAACCTTTGGTCTTGTTCTTTAATTTCTCGCTCTGAATAAGCAGGTTTCTTATGGAAGCTAGGACATCCGGAGTCTGTCGTTTAGCTACTCCTCCATGTTGGTGCTTACTCAGTACTTTGGGTAGTACCCTCTTTAACCTGTTTGCTAAGACTTTCGCCAAAATTCGGTAGTCACACGTTGTGATAGTTATATGTCTCCAGTTGCTTAAGTCTTGTAGATCACTGCTTTTTGGTAGGAGTTTCATTGCTCCTATTGAGTCTAAAGCTATTATTTCTTCATCGTTTAGTATCTGATTAAATATTTTGGCCAATATCTCCGAGAAATCCTTCTTGTGTTTCTTGTATAATTCGTAAGGCAAACCGTCAAGTGCAGGAGACTTGTTGTTTTCTGTCTCTCCTATGGCTCTCTTTACTTCTTCCGGTGGGAAATCCTGTGTCAGCGTTTCGTTTTGCTCTTTTTCAAGTTTCGGTATATTTAGGTTTCCCAAGAAACATTTCACTTGTATGCTAATCTGCCCATCTTAGGTTTCTTTGTCTCGGAATACGTTTTGGAAATAATCTCGTGACTTATGTAAGGATCTCCGACTTTTCCGTGATCAGCTTATCATATTTACTGTTTAGTTTTTGAATCGCTGTAGCCCTTGTTCTATTTTTCTCTTTGCATAGAAGCGTCGTCGTTATCTGTTCATTCTGTATCTGTAGATCTGCTTTGGCTCTTATTTTGATTCCTTCTGCCATTTTAAATAAACACCTCAAAATATTCTCTATTTGAGTTTTTTCCCTCGTTGATCTCTATTCGAAGCTGTTTCAGAATGTCGAATAGAAATTTTAGATGTTGCTTCTCTGTTTGGTAAGCGTCGTGTGATATTTCTTGTGCTGCAGTGACGGTTGCCGGTTTTATTTCTTGCAGCCATGACTTGCAACATTCTTTTTAAATTCTGACGTATACATTCGTTGAGTTTTTGAACTTTTAGAACATTCGTATTTAGCTTCCATACCTTGTTTGGCTCATACACTTTTTTCACGGATCCTCTCATCCTGAGAATCACAGCATAGTGATCTGTAAAAGTACATAGTTTATGTTCAATGTCTTTAACAGTCTTGCTTATTTCATTACTTGTATAAAATCTGTCTAGTCGAGCTCCTCCCCCGTGACTTCCAGTCCATGTGTATCTTGTAAAACTTACCTCTATTTTTCTTTTTGCCCATATGTCAACCAAATCCATACCTTTTACTAGTGCCTTTAAAGATTTACATGTGTTGTCATCCCTCGCTGCTGCATCTCGCTTATTTATTATACAGTTGAAATCTCCTACAAGTTTAATTTTCTCAATTCAGTTCATTTCAATTCAATATAATCTAAAAAACAGAAAACGGACAAGCCGATGGGTTGTTTTTACGTCAAAACGTGTCGTTTACAAACGTTTACGTCAAGTGTTGGAAGGGTGAGTCGGTTTCTCTACGGTTTTATGCAAAGGCTAAAGATGTTTGGGGGGAGGAAATTTATTTTAAAGCTGTGTTGTCGGGAGTAGATTTAAAGTGGATGGTGAGTTTAAGCGGGGGGGGGGGGAGGATTAGCTATTGGGGCGAAAAGAAGGTTTATAGGAAAAATAGGTTAAAGAATGGCAGGGGTGGGAATTACTAGGGATGAGTGGCTACTAGCAAAAAATGGAAGTACAAATATGGGGGATATTCGTAAGTTGGCTAGATTCCTCCGCGTTGGTTTTTCCCATAGAGAGCGATTTTTGTAGTTTGTTGCGTTTTTTCTTGTTTTGTTGCCATGACCCCAAGGGTTTTCTCGTGCAATAAATTCATTCATTCATTCAAAACGTCATAACAGAACAATCTACAAATATATACAGTTTTGAGACATTTATACCGACGTCTTATGATAAATATGGTCAATAACATGCTAGACTACGATTAATAAAATACAAATAACCAAAAACTTAAAAAACGCTCTGAGTTATATAAACGAACAAACGAGAGGAGAAAACTCTGAGCATACCTTGTTCGCAAAGCTACCACCGGTTCTAAACGAGGCACAGGGTCGGCAGCTTGACGATGAAGACGAATTCGGGAGGGGAGAAAATCAGGGGGGAGTATGTCACGGTGAAATGGGTTTTGGACTATAGATGTACCGAACTTCATATACATTAGAAGTCGACGGCATGAAAGGGTATCTAACTTCTGGAGCTTTAGATGTAACAAGCAACGCTCTATACTGTATCCTCTCAAGCAAATCCGACTGTTCCTGGGTGAGACCAAAATGCCAAACGGAGATGGAACACCGTAACGGGACAAAAGTTTAAGGTAGCTTATAGCCGCGTTAGCTTTTTTAAGCATACTCTCAACCTGTCTTTGCCACCTCAGATCCGAGGTTATGTGCACTCCCAGCAGCTTCAGTTCGTTAACCTGACACGCATCTGGAATTGGTGGGTTGAAGGATAAGGTAACTTGAAGGAAAGAAACTGTTAAAATCACAGACTTGTTCATATTAACAACCATTTTGTCAGACTCTGCTTCCTCGCAGATATCTTTCATTGTGGTTGCAGAACTACTTTGGATATTTTTATAGCACTTTTCCAGGACAGACAAGTCATCGACGTAATTCAGCCGGTCTGGTGAACTTCGGGCAGCTCGTTGACCATAACAAGAAACAACAATGGACCTAAAATAGTACCCTGAGGCACACCGCAAAAACTGGGAGGGAATCAGAAAACGTTGATTTATATTACGTCCGTTGGGTTCTATGCGACAAAAAATCGCAATTATTTTCACAAGGAAAGCGTGAACATTAAAATCTAAAACTAACTTCTTTAAAAGCACACTGTGGCAGACCAGGTCAAATGCTTTCCTCAGGTCAATCGCAATCAAGCTGAGCCAACTTTCAGGGTCGTCCAGATGCTTGAGCATAGTGTCAAGTAAACTGACCAGGTAATGTGTGGTTGACGTCCTCGGCATGTTCCCAAATTGTTTAGGGTCAATCAGCTCCAGTATATCACCTTTTAACCAAGTAGCTACACAACTTTCATAAACCTTGCTGAAAATAGGCGTCATAGTTATTGGTCGCACACCTGAAAAATCATTAGGGGATTCTTTTTTGGGGATAGGGGTAACAAAACCGTTTTTCCATCCAGACAGATATTCCCCAGTTTTTGTTATAATATTAAAAATACGAGTCAAAGGGGCAGATTCACTTAATGAATCTGGGAAAGCCTTTATAAGATCCACCATTATATTAATAGGAGTAACACTAGTTCGCTTTAGTTTCTTTAATTTTTTCACTTTGTCCGATTCCGAAATCTCGGGGAATTCCGTAAAATCAGGAGCTGGACTCGGGATTTCTTCCTCGGGAAGAGGAGGTAGAGATAGGACGATGTCGGCTATATGTGTATTTAGTTTATTTGCTGTCTTTGTTTTTTCTTCATCCTACCTGAAATCAAGAACACACTGGGACTTACCGATCATACGTTTAATATTTACATACCACTTGCTAGGCTTCGTCTGAAAAAGTTGACTGACCTGATTATCATAATACTGCGACGCCGCCTTACGAGTTATTTTCCTAATTCTGTTTTTATTATTCGCCTGTTCTTGCTTACCTTCACGAACAAGCCGTCGCCTTTCCTTTACCAAATTCTTAACTTCCTTCGTGATGCAAGGCCGGTCTGATGAAAAGTGCCTTGTCTTTTTTTCAGGGAAGCAAGTTTGGTTTGTATTAAGCTAAAGGTCCTGAAAAACAGAAGCTTTTTCGCTAGTACTACTAGCAGAATACACTTCCTTCCAGTCTTGTTTTTGAACCCATTCTCCAAACTTCAGTAGCCCGTTTTCAGAGATGGGTCTACTTGTTGTCTCTGTACTCGTGTAATTTATTCTTATTTCAATTCAAGTGTAAAGTGGTAGCTGCCCCTAAAGGCGGACCAGCTACAGTGGCACAATAAAACTCATGCATGTTGGTGGAAATTTTGTCCAAAAGGGTACCTCATTTTGTTGTCGGATTCTTTAATTGAGTTTTTCATGGCAGTAAATGAGCACACCTCCGCCTTTCTTACCAAGTGGATGGTCATCCGGACGGAGTTTCAAAAAACTGCTTTAATTTGCCACTTTTAGCAAATCTGGATTCTTCAGAGACCACAACAATGGCAGATTTCGTAACGTGGATTAAACTTTCCATTTCAGCCACTTTATCAGGATTCAAACTTTCCGCGTTACTGTATAGGAAACTTGGGAAGCTAAATTCGTTAGACGAGTACTCTTTTGAGACATTGCTTACCTTGACACGGATGTTTTGTCTGAAACTGCTGTAGTACTTTCCGTTTGCAGGTCGGCAACAACATCTAAGGTGGCAAGGGCAGAGAACCTGTTACTAGTTGAAAAATAAAAAATCTCAGCTAATCCGTTGTTATTTGAACTTGGGCTGGGTAGTTTAAAGAACGACTCTGTGTGAAAGTGCGTTGCTGGTTTAGGGGATTGGGAAGGATAGGGTAATTATGAGTGTTGAATGGGGGGAGGTAGGAGGGGACGTAACGTGCTTGGCAGATAAGACAGATTTTCCCGTCGGTTTGGTGTCGGCCTGAGGACTTGGTTTACCATTCTTGCTGGCGCCGGAGAAGTATGATTCATCATCCGCTGATCATTTATGTTGGGGAGAATTGGAAACCTTCCTGTCAGTGCAGGAGGATAAAACGGGGAGTCTAGGGGCGGGACGAAAAGGCTGAGAGGATACCAGCTGTGTTTCGAAGTGGATGGTGGATGATCAAGCATGCTCCTTGGTCTCAGTTCCATAGACGAACGCGAAGGGCGGAGAAACGAGTTTGGACAGGAGGGAAGAGGTGGCGGTTGCGGATGCCTCCGGAATCGCTCTGAGAGAGGTTACGTTGAGGATCTACCATCACTTCTTATCGATGCATGGGCAAAATTGCACGATTTGTCAATTCTTGGCATGAAGGGGGCTATTTCATTTCTGAAAAACTCCTCCCTTTGTTTCCTGCTTTGTGATCCTCAGGGTGCATACACATTTATAACGTTGTATTCAATTATTTTTGCTGCTATGATCCTTCCAGCATCGTCAGTTTTTACTTCAGTAACGCTGAAATTCGGTCTGACAATTATTGCGACACTTCCGTTTCCTTTTGACGTATTAATTTGAGGTTAACTATCAATCTGAGGTTAACTCTCTCAAATCAATACTTCTGGTCCAGGTAGAAAAATGCTTTTCACAGAATGTTCAACATGTCTTCTTACGTCATAATTGATTATCACATTAGCTGTTTAAAAATGTTTCGTTTGTCCCTTAATTTGAACCCCCTCCTCACCCCTAAATGTGGGGCTACATAGCCCATCTACGAACCTGACCTTACCCTTCACCCAAAGAATCTTCACCCAAAGAATCCTCACACTAAGTTTCATCAAAATATCTCATTCCCTTCGAGATTTATTGTGCTCACAGACAGACGGACAACTTTTTTAATGTCACAGGTTTCCCTCCACTTACGTTTTGGGATCCCAAAAACAAGCCAACAGACTGATGACTCCTGGTAGGCCCAGCCATAAAAACTTTCAAATATTTACATCACAGGATCGTCACAACAAGAACTGCCATGAGGATCAACAAGTAGATTCTGATGGATATCTCATACTGCTCGAAGGCAAATATTGGAGCTCCACACGCTACTGCGGTGAAAGTCCAATAACTATTTAGTTCCATCGATAAGTAGCCTACAAATACTTTTAACTGTTATTACAGGCAGGAAAGAAAATTAGTTCACGAACCCCTACATCAGCATAAATGAGGTCAAAATGCCATTAGATCAAAGGGCAGCACAGAATACTAACCAGTTCACAACCTTCCAAGAAGTATTCTTCCATGAAAGCAAGCCTTTTCAATCTAAAAAATCACCGATCAAATATTTTCCAGTCACTTTTTTATTTTTTTCCAGGCCAGATTTTTCTGGTGGTAGACATTTCTCACAATCATCGTAAGGGTTTTGGTTATTCCTTCATCACCCATACAGGCTATCGCCAAGCCTATTTGTATGTTGAATCACTTGCACTTCGATTTTATCGCTTGTTTCAGCAAAGCTATTTCCAACAAACTCGACAGATAATAGCTGCCCAATTTTCTAATTCATTAGTAGGCTAGAGGGTATCACTGGTAGCTACAACACTGGAAGCCAATTTTTCGGTTGGATCACTTGCTCTAAGACTGTGTCGCTTTCTTTCAGCAAAGCTATCTCCGACATACCCGGCAGATAATACCCAATCTCCTAATTCACTAGTAGGCTACAGGGTATCACTAGTAGCTACACTACTGGAAGCCTTGTTGTAGGTTGGACCACTTGCACTATGACTGTGTAGCTTTTCCACTAAAGCTATCTGTGACATACTCCACCCAATCTTCAAATTCACTAGTAGTCAGCAGGGTATTACTAACAGCTCCACCATTGGAAGCCTTTTTGTAGGTTGAATTACTTGCACTATGAGTGTGTCACTTTTTCAGCAAAGCTATCTCCAACCTACTCAACAGATGATATATTCCATTTTCTTCTAATCCAAAGGATATGCAGATTATCTCCGCAAACTGGTACTGGAGCTAGGTATTGCCAATCCAGGAGGGTCCAAATGATCCAAGAGACTCCACCGCCAATGGTCCCAATCGCAGAACCAGTCAAGATGAAAGTTTATTGGTTCTAAAATAAAAATAGTTATTGCAGACAGAAAAAAAGGGCAAAGAGTGCCAGAAAAAGGTAGAAATGCAAAAGGAAAATTAGAAGAGAGGAAAAAAAAGTTTACTGTAAGAAGAAAAGTATTACAGAGGTAAAACTGAGCACTACGAGTGCAGCAGAAAGGTAGAAATGCAAAAGGTTCAAGGTTTTAATTAAACTAAAATCATAACAACTAGAGGGCCAAGCAGGGGACACAAGGTTGATTGATAAAATCCCGCTCTACGAAAAATAAAAGAATGTAAGAAGAAAAAGTATTACTGAGGTAACTGTGGTTGCAAAAACTGTATGAAATTGGTTGTAGTGATTGTGATAATTCCTAAATCAATAATTTATGGTAGCCTTCCAGTGAAGTTATTACAAGTTACCATGCTAAGACGAGGGGCAAACGCTGTATTGTCGTGATTACCACGCTCTCTGAAAATAACAACGCAGACATACGTCATAACTCTTTACGGGAGTTCCTGCAGAACCGATAGTTATTATCGCTGATGATGCTCGCGACCATCAAAAGTAAATTGTGAAGATCGTAACAGCCGTGGACCAAAAATAATAAGTGGGAGGAGCCAATTTACTTATTACGGTGGGCTCTGGAACGGCAATAATAACAAGAATAGGAACGGTTGTAACTAATAATAAGTTGCTGGAACGCTACCTATGTCTGAAAAGAGTCAAATAAACATGACCAGCTAGCAAATAATACGGTACCCGCCGAAGAATTTTTGCCACTGTGGCTATGAATTAAATAAACTTTTCTGTAAAATAAATATCTGCAGCAGTCAACCTATTTTTGAACTGCAGAACAGCGATTGATCTGCTATAGATCCAGCATGTTTTCGTATCCTTATTTTTTCACAACAATCACAATGACTCAACCGAAGGATAAAGCAATTCTCATGAAGTTGTGGGTGGATCCTCTTCAAATGCTTAAAAACATTTTGTAGATGGCCAAAAACAATCCAAAACATTAGCCAAGCCAATGGCAATGCCAGAGTTAGGAAGGCACAAATATATCAACAAAAAAAGCTATGAATAAAAAAAATCAGTTAGAAAAAATCAAAGCACAGAAGCAGATCACATTTCTTCTATTTAACTATTAGTACAGTGCTGTTCAATCAGTGTTCAATATCCTGTTCTCCTGTTGAATACTCCTCCTGTTGTCCTGTAGTAGTCAAAATGGATTAAGATGGACAGGACAATGCAGGAAAAAAGCAGAAAGTCGAGACACAGTTCAGACAAGACAAGAGATAGAAGCAAACCAAATGAAAAAAGCATGCTATACTGTCAAGAGACATACCAAGTATTGACTGAATCCGAACCCTGAATCCGAAGCTTAGTGAACACTGTCACTGGAACATATATGGGCGAATTCATTTTCCTTGCTAAATTTTTTGTTGATTTTTGTCGAACGTTTTCGTCAAGCGCACAGTCAGGTAGGACTGCACAGAGGTTATTCGTGAATGGCGGAGTAAGAAAGTAACGCATTTTCATCGGGTCTTGAAGTCCATTTAAATGAATAAGTGATGGATAACTAGACTGGGGTACAGCAGGCCTTTTCTGTTAAACTTTAAAT
This sequence comes from Branchinecta lynchi, assembly GCA_023053575.1. Classification (NCBI taxonomy): domain Eukaryota; kingdom Metazoa; phylum Arthropoda; class Branchiopoda; order Anostraca; family Branchinectidae; genus Branchinecta; species Branchinecta lynchi. Next base: position 27,337,743 of record JAKZAP010000007.1, on the reverse strand, counting down.
GAAGAGCTAGTCGTGTTATCTTGTACTTAACATTTTATCCTTATTATGAGAAAATAAGGGCTTACAAAAATAAACTTTCCACTTCTGATACCATTGTTAAGAATACATCCCGCTTCTGACCATTGTTAAGATGTTGAACGTGGAGGAAGTTTCCAAAACCCTGTTCTTACACCTTGTTGAGAGGATGGACGAGTGGGGGCGAGGTTTAATGAAGATAAGGCTCCTGGGGTGTGGGCTGAAGACATTCTGACACCGTAGGTGCCCACTAGCCCCAGGACCAGTCAGGAAACCGGACAAAAGAGACAAGGGAAAGTCTCAGGGAATTCTATAGCTCAGCCGCAGTCAATCCAGAAATCCCTAATCAAGCTGGTTCAGACATCCTACCGAAGCTGGAATTCACATATCCAGTCAAGCCCGAGGCCTACTAGCCGAGATGGACCATAACGTCTATAGTTAATTTATCTTATGCAAATCGTGTACAAGAGTGTGACACATATAATATAGCACTAATGGGTCCCTAACTAAATATATAAACTGGTCCTTACCATAAATTATAATATAGAGTAACTGAGGTCTTGCTCCGACCAAGGATGAAAGAGAACTGTTCTTGGCTGCGGATTCATTCCGCAGCCAAAATACTTAGAATGAAATGGATCAAAGCCTGACCTCGGGTTAGCCAGCAGCTAACTGGAGCTAGTGGATAAAGACCGAGTGACCTATTGTCACGATGCCGGGAAATTAATGATGGTGATGGAAACCGAAGAGATATATAGAAAAGTAGGCGATAGAGGGAGGGAATAACTAGGAGGACTATTGCAGAGCAAAGTGCTATGGGATGTCTCCATAACACACCTCCCCCCCCCCTTGGGCAGAGTGGTGTACGGGCAACAAAAGGTTCTACAATGTTTCAATTCCAGCCCCACCAACCAACATACCATCGATAGCTAAGCCATCGGGGCGACCCAGGTTTCTGACAGAGGGGGCAATCAAATAAGTGTGAAACATCATAGCCCACTCTCTGTTCAGTTAGTTCAGGGTCCTTTATTGAGCTTCAGTCCTACTGACCTTACCCTGACCACACGAACCAAACCAAATGAAGATAAGGCTCCTGGGGTGTGGGCTGAAGACATTCTGACACCGTAGGTGCCCACTAGCCCCAGGACCAGTCAGGAAACCGGACAAAAGAGACAAGGGAAAGTCTCAGGGAATTCTATAGCTCAGCCGCAGTCAATCCAGAAATCCCTAATCAAGCTGGTTCACACATCCTAGCGAAGCTGGAATTCTGTAGGAGTTGTAGCTGCTCCAGCTTTAATGAAGGGGGTTCCAACCACGGCACCATACGCTCCTTGAGCAGCATTGGACCAATCGGTCCCGATTCCTGGTAATGCTATTTCGTAACACATCGCAATAAGTCCTTGTGCTACGATTCCATTAGCCGCATCTACCGATGCGAACCTATTGGTCATGTTACGTGAGTATCTCATGACTAGTTCAAGAGCGATCCAGATGTCTTTATCGTCGGAGTCAATAAATCCTCTCGCGAGAGCGCCAGAGCAACATAGGAAATAGATGAGCTGCTGTGCAAGCATCTCGTTCCCATCTGCGATACATTAATACTGGAACATTTTGTTTCTTTAAAATTTGTGTTAGTCACATCTGATTATTGAAATAAAAAAACCCACAAAAGACCACAACGATTGGCGAAGTCTACAGTGGTGCCGAGTCAGTGTAATTTTTAATCTTCCACGAGACATTTTTATAAGCAATTTACGAACACAACAACATCGAACACCGAGACACCAAAACTAAACACCGTATAAAGGGGACATTTAATCATGATACACAGATAGTGAATAATCAGTTGCTCCCTTTTTTTCTCTTGCAATTTTTCCTTTGTCACTTGGCTTTAACCGCGAATTGCAATATTCTTCTTCACTTTCACTGTTTTCATCACTTTCAGTCTTATACACTCCCAGAAATGGGAGCACACATATTCAAAAATAATGCACACATAAAATATGTGTGCTTAGTAGATCATACACGAGCCGATATCGCACACATAAATATGTGTGCTTACCAAGCACACATATTTATGTGTTCTCGCACAACCAAGCACACATATTTATGTGTTCTCGCACAAATTTTATGTGTACTCAGTATATCTCAGAAAAATTATATGCGCTTACCTGTGCACGCTTTCCAGCACCGATCAGATTCCTGTGCACATATATTATTGCTCGGATCTTGCTTTTGTAATCGTTGCATATTTGAAATATATGCGGATTTACATGTACTATTATTCGTGCACATGTCTGAAAGACACACGCTCATTTCGGTAAGCACTTATTGCCGGCCACATTTTACTGAACGGATAACTGCAGGTGCTCGTATATATACGCATATTCTGTTGCACACATTCTCGTGAGCATCTAGCTATGAACACGTATTGATAGCATTGCATTGCACTTTCTTCCTTGTAGGCTCTCGTTTTCCTGCACGGATATATGTGCACACGTAATATGTGTGCTTAGGTGCACACTTATTCTACGTATCTGGGAGCGCAATATTTATGTACACATATACATATTTATGTGTGCGATATCGGCTCGTGTATGATCTACTAAGAACACTTATTTTATGTGTACATCATTTTATTTAGATACGTGTGCTCATACTCAATATGTGTATTCGACTTTGCTTTCCTGTATAGATATACGAGCTGATTTATGCACTTGATTCTGATTTTCTATTTTTCTTTTCCGTTGCTGTTTCTGCCTCGCATCTGCTGGTGGTTTGGTATGTTAATGTATCAAAACGCTTTGTAACTTGCAAGTTTCTTTTATAGGCATGCCTTAGAACTAAAGCCCTTAGAACTAAAGGTACAAATGACTTTGAAAAGGATTTCTTTAAGCTTGTGAATAATGCTACCTTTGGGAATGCTACCTTGAAGAAGATAAATATAAAGATCTCATAATCAATTTAACCAACTTGGAATCAAAATGTAAAACGAATATTTTAACCGTAAGTAATGACTTTAATGATATTATTGATGTTGACGATCTAGACCCTAAATACCAAAACTTGATTATCTTTGATGATTTTGTTACTGAAAAAGACCAGAAGAAAATAGAAGACTGATTCATAAGAGGAAGAAAGAAAAATGCCTCAATTGTTTATTTATCACAGAGCTATCATAAAACCCCAAAGGTGGTAAGACTTCAATGTAATTACTTCGCATTCTTTCAGTGCTCTAATCCAAAAGAAATACAATTAATCAGACAAAATCATGTATCTAATATAGACAATGAGAACTTTATGAAACAATTCGAGGTTGCAACCAAAGGCTACGGATTCTTCTTTGTTGATTTAAAAACAAAAGATAAAGATATGATTTATAGGAAAAACTTTGAAAAGTTTACTAGATAATTTCGTTCTGTTATAAATGAATAAATTCGGTAGTGTTGGGAAAAAGGTTAGTAACGAATCGAATGAAAAGAGAGTTACTGATGACAACGGTAATATTAACCTACAAGATAAGAGAATTATTATGTTAGGGGATGCGAAACCTGACCAGGATGCCATTAGTTTCAGATCCATGACTATTATTTTGAATCAATTTAAAGAAGAAATTACCGCACAACAAGTGGGGGCAAATCAGTATTTTAGCGAAGATATCAACAGATTAACTGCTGTACATGATTCTCCTGATAATTTATTGGTAAGGATTAAAGATAAAGGGTTATTTGTAAAAGAAATAATTCGAGTTAATGATAAAGAGATTAACGCTGAAAACAAGTTGATAACAAATGTTCAAAACCCTAGAAATAAAAATGATGCTGTTAATTTAGCTACTTTAACTACGAATCTTTTAGATTATGACAAAAAGCTTCTTGGGCAACACACCCATAATACTATAATCGAAGCAAAGATTGCTGACCAAAAAACCCGTATCGATAATATTGAAAGAGCAGTCGTAAATATTTTAAAAAGGCTTCTAGAGCTAAAACCTGTTGACAAACCATTCGTTACCAGAATAGAAAAAATGATGGCTGGTAAATAACTTTGTAAGATAAATTAATTCCCTAATAAATGGTTGAAACAATGGAGTATACAGTTTATTTGTCTAAGCTTCAGAAAGGAAAGCTGAAGAAATGTTTTGGTGCTAAACAAAAATGTCAGATACGTGTTAGTCATAGTAGACAAAATGAACGAGAACCAGTAAAGTTACTTTTAAATAAACGACAAATTGATAAAACTGAAGCATGTAAAATGAATAATAAGGGTTGTGATATTGATGTATCATACAAACAGATGAAAGAAGCGATTCAAAAGGGTGGATTACTTCCTTTCCTAATACCGTTAGCAATTACCCTTGGTAAGGCAGCTTTAACAAGTGGTGCTGCTGCTTTGGGTACATTCGCTGGTAAGAAAATTATGGATAAAATGACCAACACAGGTGGTGCGCTAAAACTTCCTGGAACACAAAAAGTTGTGGGTAATGGGGTACGTGGGAAGGAAACTGATGATGTCAACATAGGTGGAGCGCTTACACTTCCTGGAACACAAAGAGTTGTCGGTCATGGGGTACGTGGAAGGCCTAGGAAGTCAAAAAACGGGGACATCAAAAAAGAAGCAAAAGTAAAGTAGGACCTCTAACCAATTTTGATATTATGGATGCATTAGGGGATATACCACAGTTTAGAGGTGTTTTCTCTATAGATACGCTACCCAAACATATAAATAGTATAGAATGCGGTGTCATTAATTATGATAAACTCGGAATGCCTGGAACTCACTGGGTTGCCTATTGTAATCTACCTGAATACCCCCATGTAGAATTTTTTTATTCTTTCGGTATTCCCCCAGGAAAAGAAATAATTAAATATCTAAAAACTTCAAAGAAAAAAATAGCTTATGAAAATCTTGCTGTTCAAAATATGGATGAATTAAACTGTGGACTTCACTGTATTTCCTACATTAAGCGCAAAATGAAGTTGGTAGCTTTTCGTTTATAAAAACTGTTTTCTAATACATGGAGATTTATTGTATGAAATGTAAAAAGAGCACTGATACTGAATTAATGTTTAAGGCAGTGTCACAAAAAAATAATGTTCCAATGCTGAAAGGGAATTGTGTTATTTGCGGATCGAGGAAAAATCACTTTAAAAAAAAGTCGAGGCAGAAAAAGATATATTAAAGATGTATTATTCTAATTATTCAGGTGTTGATGATATTCGCAGAAAATTAAAAGAAAATGGAGTGAGCATTTCTAAAGATAAAATAAAAAATGTGTTGCAAAATGAGAATGTGTTCACGTTACACAAACCTTCCTATCACAATTTTGAAAGGAGACGAGTCTATGTTCACTATGTTGATGAGCAATGGTAAGCTGATTTAGTTGACCTCCAGAAATATAAAAAAGCGAATGGTAAAGCAAACTACATCTTGACTGTTATTGATTGCTTTAGTAAATACGCTTGGTGTGACCCTTTGAAAGATAAAACAGGTGCTGAAATAATAAACGCATTCAGTCATATATTTAAAGAAAGAATTCCTAGAAAGTTGCAAACTGATCAAGGTAAGGAATTTGTTATGGGAAATGTTCAATCTTTTTTGAAAAATAACGATATACACTGGTTTGCATCTGAAAGTGAATTGAAAGCGCAAATCGTTGAACGGTTCAATAGAACGCTGAAAGACAAGTTATGGAAATATTTTACTCACAATAACACTAGTAAATGGATTGATATTTTACCTGTATTCGTAAATAATTATAACAACTCATACCATCGTTCAATACAAATGAAACCAATTGATGCTAGTAAAAAGGTAAATCAGAAAAAGGTTTACACTGCTTTGTTTCCTCCAGTAGATGACTACAAAATCACAGGAAATTCACAGAGTCACGAAGTCAAAGTAGGAGATTTAGTCAGAATTAAAAAAGAAAAAAGTGTTTTTGATAAAGGATATTTACCGAATTGTACGAATGAAGTATTCCAAATAGCAATCATCAGACCTACCATTCCCCTTACTTATGAAATATCTGACAAAAGTGGGGAATTAATTCAAGGATGGTTTTATGAAAAAGAACTTTCAAAATTTATTATGAAATAAAATTACTTGTATATAAATGGATTCAAGACGCTTGAGTGATATGTTATCAGGTATAGTCAAGAACAGAGAAATTCAGAGAAGAAAGGTTCAACAAAATGAGATGGAGAAGGCAGGATTTCGGGAATATGCTTCAGAATTAAACGCTCCAGTTGTTATTCCACAAAATGAAAACACTAAATCTATCAAAGAAAACACTAAATCTATCATTAAGAAATTAGAGGATGTGGATAATAATTCAAGCAGCTGGTTTCAAAGATTAGACATTTAGTCAACCAATCGAATTGAATCGTAATTGGGATTATGAAATAGGTTTGAATCAGTGTACTTTGTGGTATTCATGGCATAATATAAGTGATAAATTTGGAAATAATACATTTCAATACAGGAAAGACGAAGAGGGGGGATGGATGAATGTTACTATTCCTACTTGGATGTATAACGATGATTGTTTGAATTATTTTTTGTGTCAGTATTTTGATACACCAAAAGATAAATGTCCTATTGTAATTTCATCCAATCCAGCATCTATGAGATTTGTCATACTATTACAAGAAAAATATGTGTTTAGATTTAATAGTGACTTGTGTCAGATTTTAGGATTTGAGAAGGATAGTGAGATATCTAAGAAAATCAATGAAGGTACAAAGCTTCCAAATATAACAAGAAGCGTTGATAAAATTCAAATTCACTGCTCTCTTGTAAACAGTTCTATCGTAAACAGAAGTAAATCAGATGTCATTTGGACATTTGTTGCTAATACAGAACCGGGTTGTCAAATTGTTGAGAATCCTAGACAATTAATCTACCTTCCTATTAATACAAAAGACTTTATTTACTCCTTGAGAATGACAATTACTGATCAGTTGGGAAGACCTATCGATTTGAATGGTGATAACGTTGGATACGTACTGCATTTAAGAAAAGCTTAAAGGACTAGTGAAATAAAACTATTTACCTTTAAATATTGATTAATAATAAGCGATTACTTTATAAAAGGCAGTATGGAAGTAGAATCGGTAGTGTATTCAAAAACATTGTTAATTCCCAGTTATTTCAAACGTCAGCAAAACAAATAAAAGATGGGGCTATGTCAATGTATAATAATATTATTAAACCAAGATTTGAGATGTTGAAACACAGAGCAATAGAATATGGGAAAGATCTGATTGATGTAAACAAGAAGGAACTCATTGATGTAATTGGAAACAAAAATCGATGAAGGATCTTATAGGTGTAAATAAAAGGATTCAGGACTTGATCAAAACGTTAATGACTGGAAGTGGATTAAAGATTCTGAAATAATATTTAATAATTTCTTTCTTATATAAATGGCAGTAAATGAAGTTATCAGTCCGCAATGGAACATTTTTGATGAACCGCTTGTGGATGATACAGTGGTAAAATACGAATTTAAAGAAATTCGAGAAACAGATGTGAATGTATCTAATAAATCAGAGTTTGAATTTGTAACAAAGAAATTAGATTCGTGGTTCTATCCAAGTGAAAGTTATCTTGATGTCAGTGTAAGAATAGTAAACGAAGATGGGACTCCTATAGCTGCAACCGATGTTGCTACTTTAACGAATAATGGATTTAATTTATTCAGTACCGCTGAGTATGTAATAAACGATGAATCGGTTGAAAAAATTAATCATGTTGGTATTACAACCACCGTTACAAAGTTGATTGAATACTCTGATGATTATTCTAGAAGTGCAGCAAGAAATCATTTCTGGTATAAAGATTATAATCAAGGGAAAGAAATTAATCCTGTAGTTGCTTCGTTTACTGCAGGGGCTGGAACAGTCAGGTTGACCAATAATGATAATTATAATAAAGGATTTGAAAAAAGATATAACAGAACAAAGAGCAGTAAATTAGTAAATATGTATTTACCATTATCAGAATTGTTTGGATTTTTGAAAGGAAACAAACATTCTTCAGAGGTGCATCGCATAAAATATTTCTAAGAAGAAATGATGATAACAACATGATTATAAGAAATGGAAATACTAATTTCAAAGTAGTCATCGAGTATTTATCCTGGAAGATCCCTATTGTAGCTCCTAGTATCGAAATGATGAGTGGATTAGAAAAGGGTCTTGCTAAGGATAAAAAGCATAATCTGATTTGGGAAGCATTTAAAAGTTATAAAAGTGATGTTAGTCAGAATAAGGAACACACTTGGAAAGTTATTTCTGAGAGAAACAATCCAACACAAGTAGTTGTGATGCTACAGAAAAATGAAAAGCATAACAATCAATTAATGAATAATTTGGTGTTTGATCATATGAATTTAACAGATTTTAGCGATGATAAATGTAAATACTCAAATCTTTACAATAGGTTCATACATTTGGGTTATAAACAATTAGCATTTGATACTGGTAGTGTTGTTAGTATAGAAGAATTTAAAGAAGTATATCCATTATTCTGTTTCGATGTTTCCAAACACGAGTCAAATATTTATAATGGAACAACTGCTGATATTGAAATAAGTTTAACGTTGAAAGATAATCAACCCGTATCATATAATGTTTACTGTGTTATATATTATGAAAGAAAAGCTACATTAGATATTATCAATAAAAATATGTATGTGAGTTTGTGAGCCTGGATTTTTATTTAATAAAATCATCCACTAATAAATGGAGTCCACAAAGGAAGTCTTGAATACAATCAGAATGAATAAATACAATGAGACAATCAGGAAAGAAGAACTAGTTCTAGGTTTGAAATATACTATTGTTAAAATGAGAATTGCTAAGACAAAATATGGTGATAAGTTGGTTGTCGTCATTAATCATAATGACAAACCCTGTGATTTGTTTATAACTCAGAAATATAATGCTATTGCTAACGAATTACTTTTAAAGAAAAATCTAGTTTTGCAACCGATTGTACGCGAAAACCAGAACAAAGAAACATATGTGGATTTAGAACTGTTTATTCAGTAGAATAGGTATTATATTTGAATAAAAATAGAAAAAAAGAAGTAGTAGTATTTTAGTGGACATTGTAGTATTTTATATGTAGTAAAGGGTAATATTTCTCATTTCTTGTATCCTTTATTTTGGAAGTAAGAAAATAAAAATGTTCTTAAAAAGGGGGATAATTTGGTAAAAAGGATGTTAAAATTTAAGAAATTGATGTTAAAATGGGGTTTTGGAATTGGGGGGAGGGTTGTCTAGGATCGGCTTTTATATACTACTTAGAGCAATTAAATTTCATTCAAGTGATTCATGTTCCAGCAAATATTTAAGTATATTTACTCACAATCCAATGTCTACATGAGCAGTTAAACTGGCCTTTATTGCATGAACCTTGGTTAAACATGATTCATTAACTGTTGCCTTTTCTTAAGGCATTGGGCTGCACTAGGCCTCTCCAAAGTTATTGTCATAGATTGCATTCTTGAAACGTTTTCGTCACAATGAATATTCTATAAAAAAGTATTAAGCTGGGAAAGTTTGCAAATTTCAAGGTGAGCTCTGCCAATAGTTGCATGTTTGCAGATCTTAACCAGAAGAATGAAGAGACTAGCACCGCAAATAAAAATAATTTAAAGATTTTTTCTTTTCTTTTTTTCCACTGACGGATTGCAAAATTCAAATCAGCAAGGGGATCATTCACACCAAAAAATGGTAAAGAAGAAGTTCTGAGATTCAAAGAAGAAAAACAACTCTCAAGTTTTGTGCCAGAAACATTGTTTAAACAGGTGGCTGTTGATCAGCAGAGGCTACGCGCTATTTGACTGCGTTTATTGCCAAAATCAGAGCCTAGTCATGGACAAATTTAGAGGGGTGTTCAAATGTATACAGCTGAAGTAAACAAATCAAATTAGGGTACCTCGATTGTAGATATACCAACCTTCTTATTTATTTCCATTTTCTGTGAGAGTTATTTTTGGTCACAACGATTCTCCTCTTCTGAGTTCTGATACACATAAGGTAAGTAAGGTTTGCCGAACATTGGGCCTTAATCACAAGGTTGAAAAATACCAGTCAAATAAATAAACAACTAATCTTCACTCAACGTGTAACAATGGTCCCAGGAGAATGGGAAGGGAAACAGGAAGCAGTCGAAATCCTTCTATGAGCATGGTGATGTGCCTCTGAAGCCAATAGTATCACTAGGTATGACATTTCTCGCTCTTAAAGTTCAACCGAAAAGGACTAGGATACGACAATCTAGTTACCCACTTGTTAACTTAAATAATCTTGAAAACCCGATGAAAAGGCGTTAGTTTGTTTTTCTGATATTTCCAAATAATCGATTATTCCTTTGTGCTTGCCGCTATTCCCGCTTTTGTGATAGCTCTATGGTGCCTGGAACATTTGGCCACAACGCCAGCAGCATACAAATAAATAAATGGTGTACCAAATAAACAAAGAAGTGTATGCAATGCCAAAAACAAGCTAATATGGCAGAACATCGTGTCTGCTAGTGAGGTGTCTTGTGTAGTGATAGTGGCTGCCCAATTTTCATCACACACAACTGTAACATCAAATGGAACACCTTTAGCAATGTCTTGGCACCTTTATTACAGGGTTGGTGGGAGATATAGTGTTTAATTGAATTACTGGTCTCTCTCAACCTTGTGGTTACGACCCAAAATTCGACAAACCTTTCCCACGTATTACTTTCTGAGATAAATCCTTCCTTACTCTTTTCAATCAGTAACTTTGTACAGTATCTAAGAATGGCCAATTCAGTGGGACTGTATGGCCTAACACTGTCGGAACAATTCTATCCTAATAATAAGATTTTTTTCCAAAACAAGGAAAGTAGGATTGCATTAACATTTCATTAGTCACTAGAATTTGCATGTACGATGTAGGGACAGGAGGAGTACCTGGTCCAGACCTCATTTTACACTAACTCAATTTTTGCTGCAAACATTTTTAAATTAAATATAGATTCTCTTTGACAGTCAAGAGGCAAAATATGACTTTTTTCAAAAAAAAAAACTTCTGTCTCTTGGCTCCGACCCTTCGGAACCCTTAGTAATGTGCTGAAAATATTCAAATTCTGTGCGTTTTCTTTGTTTTCAAGCTGCTTTGAAAAGGGACTTTCTGGCTATTAATTTTGGTAACTACCTTTTTAATCATTTTTAAAGTCAATCGAGGTAAGGTTAGAATGAAGGGATCTTCTTTGAAAAGAAAAATGTGTTTAACTAGAACTACTGAAGGAATATTCCTTGTCCATTATGTAAACCATTCAATTAGCTTCAATCACGTATGTTTGTCATATTTGTTGGTTCCATTTTAAGCCAGATAGATTATTCTGAAGGAAAGACTTCTCTGGAAATTCGAAATCTTCTCTGAGGTTGTATACCCCTCCTTTAAAGTAGAGGTATGCTATTCAACGCCTTTCTCACTTTTTTTTCCCTATCTTTGCTGTATTTTCTTGCTAATAATTTTTTTTTTTTAAGCAAATCCAAACTCTTCCTTCATTCATTTGCTGGTTCAAATGAGCAAGGTACAAATTTGTTTACAGAGTTGTCGGCCAGTTCGAGTTTTTGACCTATCAGTCAAGGAAAATATCTGATAAAGTATCTACAGGCTTGTTACGTATTGACAAAAAGTTTTACAGACTGTTATACGTTGGTTTGTGAATGCTTGGAGCTTTGAAGAAAAAAAAACAGAGCCAGAAGGAACAGAGCCAAAAATATTCTGTGGGACTGTATAACCTTGTTAAAACCATTCAGACCCAATACTAAAATTTTTTTGTTCTATTTCCCAATATTCAGTATTCCCTAGAAGTTGCCTGTACAATGCAGGTAGAACAGTAGAGGCATGCTTACGTCTCTTAATTTTCCATACGATTAATTTTCCAAAAGATAGTGAAATATCAAACTTGATATCAGTAAACAGGAATCTCTTGCAGCTAATCTCCTGTTACAAAATGAAAAGTTGTTTTACGTACATTCTCTGTCCGAACCCTGACAACCATCAAGATGCTAAAAAAATTATGTTTGTCCATACAAGTAGGCTATTTCTTACGCCAAACTACTGAACTGATGCAGCTGCTCCAAATAAAGACAAGTCTATTTATTCTACTATTTTACGCCAAAAACACACAATGACGCACTGCAAATAAAACCATATATCTCTTTAGATTCATGAATTTCAAAACATTGTAATTTGCTTCACTATATTTCATTATGCTTCACTGGATTTCATCAAATCAGGTGCAGTTTTGATTGATGATGACCAATACAATTGTTCCAATTTAAGTGGCACAAGCCAAGCCTCCAAGGCTGAAATGGCCAGGTGAATATTATCCTGAAAGTAATGATAAAATTAGAATGCAAGTTCATGTTTGAATATACGGCTTTATGCTACTGTTTCCTTATGGCTTACCCATCTTCTTCTTCAAATATACCGCTGTCTATAAGCAGTCCTCACCAGAGGGGTTACTAGCCAAAATGTTTGGGGGGGGGGGATCCGTTTACCGACTGGCTGGTAATTATTACCGATTATTTTTAGTTTGAAAAAAAATCGACTGATTTTCAGAAAGACAACCGCTTTGACGAAAAATCAACTAATTTTCAGACAAACCGACTATTTTCAGGAAAAAAATGAACCATTTAAAAAAAAAATGCAGAGCTTCGCGCCGAGTCGGTTATTTTTTCCGACTGGCCGACAACATTTGGGGGGGGGGGGGGTCCCCCAGTCGTGACGATCCTGGTTTCACATAATTAATTAATCCCCTCCCCCAAATACCCAGTTTATTTTTATACTGAACACTATACTGAATACTGAACACTGTTAGAAGTTTCATAACAGATAACACAAGGATGAACAATCAATCAATCAATCAATCTGTTTATTACCCGTCTAAAACAATGGAGGGTGTGTGGCCCTACTGACGGAGTACAAAAAAAGGAGAAAAAAAAAACAAGAGCTGCGAGCTCATATGGCAATTGTACGAGTAGGCTGTACAAGAAAGTAGATGAGAACGTCACAAAATAAACCCGCCATCCAAAAATGCGGTTCGGAAATAGAAATAGGATATTTAGTTTCACTCATTTCTGAGCAGTTCCGGCATCGTCTCGATTGTCTGTAGCAAATGCACATGACTGTTCAAACTTTCATCCCAATAAATCCATTTGTTTGATCCCTAGACGTGCTACACGATTTCCGGTACTCGCTCTATTTCCACCTACCGTGGCCGAATCTGGTTCGGAATAAAAAAAAAATTGACCACCTAAAGCATCTTTGTTTATACCATCTATCAAGTTTCACTCGAATCTGAGCATTTTTGGAAAGTTCCGGTACCCCCCCCCCCCCTCCCACCAACGTTGTCGGAGCCGGTTCGGGCCCAATCTCTTAATTTCCTGTTCCTGTCCATCAAGTTTGAATGAAATTGGAGCATAGCCTATCTGCAAGTTTGCAGTACCCCCCCCCTTACCTTGGCCGAATCCGGCCCGGAGGCCAAATAACAAATCTATGCCGCATAAACTCGGCACTGTCGAATTGCATCTCATTCGGTCCATCCGTTTGGTTTCTGTGCATGTCAAAAGTCCCCCCACCCCCAATTCCCCTAATCGTGGTCGTATATGGTTCGAACGCATGTTTTACATGACGAGGCCATCGATTCGTATCACCCATGAAGTTTCACTCGAATCAGACCACTCGTTCGCAATTTATAGAAGTCAATTTCCATATTTCTCTTCTCTTGCTCCCCAAAAAATGCTCGGATCTAGGAACGGAAGTTTCCGGGGGTATGTTGTGTCAGGTTCTTAAGTCAAGATAATTCGGTTCGCTAATATGCCTGCAAAGTTTCGTTGTCGTTTTACATCTGGAACTATTCTAACTCACGACTACTAGAATTCCAGGAAACCCCCTCCAACTCCCCCCACAGAGCCCCGAAACCATCTGGCTCCGTCAATTTCATCTAGGCCTAATGCTTGTTCCATCCATTAAGTTTCGTCCCAATCCCTCTGCTTTTAGACTTTCTTGAGTTTTCCACCCCCCCCCCCCCCCATCTCCACAGGTATCGGACCCGACCCGGACGTGACACTGAACGTCCGAGGCGATAACTCACCAGACAAGTTTCATTCAAATCCGATCACCCATTCAAAAGTTATGCACGCCACTAGATTCCGGACTCCCCATCCACCCACTCCCCCCACGATGGTCGGGGAAGCGGCTGTTCTCAAGTCAATCTGTTCAGATCCTTGACATACCTGCCAAGTTTCATCGCCCTAAGACATCAGGAAGTATGCCGAACTCGCGGGATCGCTAGAAATCCGGTTCCCTCCTCCAACTCCCCCCAGTGTCATCGGATCCGGCCCGGATTTAATGTGAGACGTCTGAGACACGAGGTCATCCTAAATATCAATTTTCATCAAGATCCGATCACCCGTTCGCAAGCTAAAAAAAACTCAAATTTTGGCTTCACCCTCCCTCCACTCCCCCCCAGATGGTCGAATCTGGGAATTGACGATTTCCTATTTAATCTGGTCGGGTCCAAAAAAGGCTTGTCAATTTCCATCGTCCCAGCACATCAGGAAGCACGGAACTCGCGGGATCACTACAAATTCGGACTTCTTCCCCCCCCCCCCAACTCCCTCAAAGTGAGCGGATCCGTTCCGGTTATATCAGTCACGCATCTAGGACTTTTGCTTGTACTTTCCACCAAGTTTCATCCGGATTTCCGGTTTTCCCTCCAGCTCCCCCCAGTGTCACCGGATCCGGTCTGGATTTAAAATGGAGGGTCTGAGACACGAAGTCCTTCCATATATCAAGTTTCATTAAGATCCGATCACCCGTTCGTAAGCAAAAAATATCTCATTTTTCCTATTTTTTCCGGATTCCCCGTTCCTCCACTCCCCTCCAGATGGTCGGATCGAGGAAGCGACAATTTCTAATTTAATCTGGTCCAGCTCCTGATATGCCTGCCAAATTTCATCGTCCTAGCTGATCTGGAAGTGCCCGAACTAGCAAAACCGGGACCGACAGACCGACTGACGGACAGAAATTACAATCGCTATATGGCACTTGAGTAAGCTCAAGTGCCATAACAACAACAAGAAGAAAGACAATGCACGTAGGAAAACTTTACACTAAACACAGCACAAACATAACTACAGATTACACGAAAAGCGAAGACCACTGGTGGTTCAGTTTACTAGCCACAAAACATTTTGAAAACGCTAGCGATCTGCTTGCGCAGCATCTTTCACTGTTGTTTCAGATGTCAATTTCATCAGGTATTGTGCCTCAGCAGTTTTGCGTCGGCCAGATCACGCCTATTCCCAAAAAAGGGAAAAAAGATCTTGATGAGTGTCGACCGTATCGTCCTATAACCGTTTCTTGCACTTCGTTTAAAATTTTTGAGTCTATTATTCTTAGTGAAATTTCCCGGAAGTGTTCTGTTCCTTCGCATCAGTTCGGTTTCCAGAAAAGACCGAGTCGGGAGCATGCTCTCTTCGCCCTGTTTAATGTTCTTGCGGATGTGGAAGGCTCCGGGGATTTCCTTGTACTTTTTGCACTGGACATAGCCAGAGCTTTCGATTCGTGTATTTTTGCCCAAATTTTGGCAGAAGCTGTAAAAAGAGGGGTTGATCCCTCCGTTATTAAATGTCTTCGTTATATGTACAGTCATCTCAGAGCTAAAATGAAAGGGGGGTCGGACCTCTTCAATGTATTAAAAGGTGTAAGACAGGGAGGTTTAACTTCCCCTGCTCTTTTCAACAACTCGGTTCTTCCTGCTCAAAATTCTGTCGAGTGCACGTGTATTTATGGCGGTATTGATGTGTCCCTATTTACTTACGCCGATGATATTTTGAATCTAAGTCGCACTTTTTTGGGAAGTGAGAGTACTTTTGCGAAACTAAAACAAGTCTGAGTTTTAATGTTGACAAAACCGTAGCAATTGCTTTCAATCTTAAGGGTAATCCAAACATGCGACTTGGTGAAACATCTATTCCGCTTTCTGAAAGTCTTGTTTGAACACTTGAACACTGAACAGACAACAGCTTGGATGTAATGTGTTTGAAAATCGTTATGCGTGAAATGTTATGCATATCAAGCATTGCCAGGAAGAGCCGATTAACTGCCAAAAAAGAATCAGCTGAATTTTTCGATATCACAATGACAAACAAAAAGTCAGCGGTTGCTTTTTTGGCATTTATCGGCAATTCTTGTTATGCATTATGTTTCATGCGTAACATTTACAAAAATCACAACAGATTGCATTCCAAGTGTTGTCTGTTGAAACTGTGCATCCTTATGTTGTCTGTTATGAAACTGGGGACATTGTATTATTTACATAATAGCGTAAAAATATAGGCTACGGTATTTTATTTTCAAAGATTTCAGGGATTAAATATTCCATTCACAGCAAATACTTTTGAGGAAGAAAGGGAGTGAAAATGAAAGAAGCATTAGAAGTATCTCGAACCAAAATAAAACGTTCAGGTATAAAATATTTGCTTTCAAAGTAGATACTAGTTTTGGACAAGATATGCAAAACCTCCAATAGTTGCAGGTTTTCTACTCATGAACCTGTGGATATATTTTATTCTGTCTGACACAATTGCGATGGTGAGGTATAGCGGGATTTACAGAAACTAGTCCTCTTAGAAGCGATGAACCGGAATATGGCGAATTTCTGAATACTAAAGTTTCATTTGTAACAGGGGTTGCATTTTTAAGCAATGACAGAAACAATTAAAACTCACTTTGCTTACTTCTCATATATTCCCTTATTATGTCTTAAAGGACACCTCGCACTACAGAGTGTTTCTGCTGTTTTGGGATACTTGACTACTTTACAACTGATTGATAGCTTTCCTTACAGAAAATTACACAAGGATGTAGCTTTTCTTGGCCTCTCCTTACAGCCCCTCACCCTGGATGGCAAACTCGGTAAAATTTGCATAACCGGTTTTCGGACCAATGAGCTTGTTGGAAACAATGATCAAGAGTATGTAAAGAGAAAACACGTGGAAAGCTTTATAATAACCGTATTCATAAAGGCGGAGATAAGATACACTAATGAAGTGTAGAATCTCGGGAATGAGAATAAGATGGAAATAAGGGGATGAATTGTCCGAAGTTTACTTTAGGGCACTTTTTGGTTGTGTTATGCATGACAGTAAGTCTCTAGTACAGTATTGGCTGACACCCGCAGAATACCAAAAAAATCCTGATACCTGTGTCACAAATCCGAATGCAAGATCTACAACTGAAAAGCTAGAGACCTACCTAATGTGATCCTCTTCTTCATCAAGTTGGTTCAAATCAGCTGTTACCAACAAAGCTTCTATAGATGCGGCACACAAAAGTGATTGCCTTTAGTCATCTGTGTCCTTTGCTTGCTGGATGGTAATAACTATGGGTTGATCCGGGAAGGGTGTTCTGAATTTCTTAAGGCTCGACTGCACTTCAACCTAAAATAGAAACAGATGTCAAAGGATGGAATTTCGAAGCCAACTACACTATAAAAAGTCTCGCCTACATCGGACTTTAGAGGATGCACATCACCGAATTCGATGATTTTATTCCGAATTAGGAGAGTTAAAATCTGGATTCGGAGAGTTAAAATCCGATACAGGATTAAAACGCTAGAATGCGAAATACTGCAGATTAAGTTATCCTAATCTGCAGTATTTTCCATTCTAGCATAACTCTCCGAAATCGGATTTGAACTCTCCTAATTCGGAATAAAATCGCCAAATTTGATGAAGTGCAACCAACAAAGTCCATTGTAGGAAAGACTTTTACAGTGTAGTTATCTAGTCACAGTTCCTCCAAACATTTATATGTGACCTCACCGTGAAGTATGACTAGATAGTTTCTCTGAAGAGCCAGACCATGTTTTTATATGCTACCCAAAAGACTCAATTGGTTCAACCACTGCTTATTTTTTTTCTCTCATAAAAACCTGACATATGTAATGATTATTTTGATGGTCCTACTGCAAAGCGATTAATATTGTTTTTTTTTTATCAAGACAATATTCAATAGTTACCAAAAAGTTGCGATTCTGCATGTTGACATTCTGCCTCCTGCATGATCTATGTTGGTATACTGTTGGGGCAGATGGTGTCATTATGGGCTTACTGGTTAGGTTTGTTGGTAAATCTTGTCATTTACTGATTTTATTTGTAAAAATAAAGCAAACAAGAATATAGAATATGCATGGTGTAGGACAGAATTCACAGTAGGTATCTGCAAAGGCAAAAAGTGCAAGGATTGCTGTGAGGATCGATTATTTGCTTGGTGTGCTAGCTTTTTGCAAGGGACGTAAGGCTGACTATGTTCCAGGCTGTCTGGCGTTCCATTCCTTTTTGGCTCTTTTCAGATGGTACAGGCAGGTCGCTGACAGTCCATTATCTTCAGAAATACAAAATTAGACTGACATTCTCGTCAAAGTACATTGAGGCTTGTTTGTTTCATACAAGAAGGCAAAACAACATACTTCTTTGTTGCAGTGTGTAAGATTATAGCTTATAACAACAACAACAAGCATGCAAACAAGATTGTAAACAAGGTGTAGGCTTTTTCCAGAAACCACAGGATCTGCGAAAGCAAAAAATTCAAGGATTGCTTTTTGGATTGACTATTTTCTTGGTAGGATAGCTATTTGCAAGGACGTAAGGCTGAGTATGTTCCAGGCTGTATGGCTTCACATTCTCCATGGCTTTTTTTCACAAGCTAGAGAGAGGTTGATGCCAGTCATTTTTCTTTGAAAACACAGGATCGGAATGTCGTTCAATCAATCAATCAATCAATTTATTTTGCCAATATCATTATAAGATAGTTTGGACGCGTCACAAAGAAGACAATGATACAAAACACACAACATGCACAATTGAGATTAAGCAGAAATATTGACAGTTATAAATAAATAAACTAAATCAAAAATATATTTACAATTACTCAGATTTTATATTTACAATTTAATTCAGTCAGCAGTCAATTTCTCTGAGCTTGTTTTCATTAAAATTCTGAACGAAATAAGGCACAAACGACTTCTCATAGCGGCTTGTCCTGCAAGGAGGCGTTAGTAGCTGCTCCACTTCACTCAGCTTTGATTTGAGTCTTGTATTTGGGCGACTTTTTGTAACTATTTTGTCCGTGAAGTCTGGCAGAATGCTTCGGTGTAACGGGGAAGCAAGACATTTCTTGCCAAAGTCCATCAGTAGGCAGTGCCTGCGGCTGGAAAGCGTTTGCAGTCTTAGCGTTTCTAGACTTGACTCGTAGTCGTTAGTCCGTCTGATCCTGTGATAATGCTGCATGCCATACCGGACAGGCATATTCAAGGTTGGGCCGAATGTGTGTCTTGTACACTGTTAAGAGAACCTTCCGGTCCTGGGAGAATCGTCGAACCACCGCAAATAGTTGAAGAAGTAACCCGCCTTTCTTGATTATATTGTTTACTTGGGTTTTCCAGCTCAAGTCGCTGTCAATGTGAATGCCAAGGATTGTTACCGAGTTTACTGTAGATAGACCAAGGCTCTGGATACACGGTACTTCTCTTTTCAGGAAGCAAAACCTGAGGATGGAGCTCTTCTCGGTGCTGAGCGTTAGCTTGACATCCTCGGCATCACTTGTCAGTGTTTCAATCCTCGAAACCAGAGGATCTTCGCCTGTCGGGTCGCTTAACTTGCGGAGTACATTGATTGAAAGATCATCAGCAAATTTGTATTTGTTTTTGATGTCTTGAAGGAGTCGGTTGATCACGATCAGGAAGACCAGCGGTCCTAGCTTAGTTCCTTGAGGCGCTCCGCAAGTTATCGCTTTCACCTCCGAGATGACGTTCTTTAGTATGACTCTTTGGGAGCGGCTTCTTGTAGAACAGTTTTGTGGTCCAAGAGGTCGAACGCTTTCACAAAGTCAGCAATAATGGTGTCGACGAAAGCTCCGTCATTTTCAAGGTGTGACAGAACTTCATCGAGAAGCTGGACCAAATAGTGATTGGTACTGCATCCAGGGCGGAATCCATATTGTTGGGGGTCGAGTTTTTGTTGTATCTCCTCAAAGAGCTTTTTATAGATGAAGCCTTCAAGTATTGAATATTGCTGCCAGCGGCGCCGCTTCATGTCGAAGTATATTGACACATAATATGAACTTGGTCTTTTTAAGTTGTGAGAATCCAAAGGACTAATTTGAATTAATATGAGTGTGGTACTACATATGTGGTGTATTTGCTTGGCTTTAATTCTATTTTTTATTTTTTTTTACCTTATGTTTTGGAAAAGGACAAGGGTAAAGGCTTTCTTCTTTGCAACTCTTTGAGGAACCATTAGTGAGCAATTTACTTGGATTAAAAGATGACTTGACTTCGCTTCGCTAACGTCTAGTTGGTTTTTGGACAGTTTAGGTCCATCATTAGTTTATCCTGTTTCTTCAGTATTATTTGAAGATTCTTTGCGTAAAATTGGTATGAAAGTATTCTACAAACCTGTAAAGATTCTGTCGATCAATCATTCCAAGAGCACAATGTGACTTCATAAAAAATTTTCCATGGCTGCACTCCTGTTGAAGAACGCAGGAAGATTCCCTTGACAGGGCAAGTCTTCTGGTCGTTACCCTTGTCAGTGGGCAGTCTTCTGAGCTGGTCTTACAATCAGGGATAGAGCAACGACTGATATTTGCCATCATAACTTACAAACCATGACGGATCAAGTGAAGTTTGGGTCTAGATGTGTCTTTTTTTTTGTCCCGACCTCGGATGCCACTACTCAACCGTTTCGGGGGCAACTGGGCCCAGATTGACCAGTTACTTCAAGCAAAGTTCTTATTGAAAATGGCTTTTTCAACTACAATATGGTCCGGAAATATGTTTAAAAAAAATATGCACGCCTTTTGAAATTTGTGGACTCTAGCTCTGCTTCGATAGAAAATGATGGAATCCCCCCCTACCCCCCCCCCCCCCCCGTTCATGGGCAACTGGGCCCAGGCACTGCCCAGTGAATGAAGTGTGTGACCTGACAATGTACAAAAGTTCAAACACTAGTTAGGTGGAAACAAGACATTGCACTCATATCAGTAATGGTCTGTATTCACCATTAATAAGTGCTGAAAGGGCAAAAACTGGATTTATTGCACTTGTTTTTACCTTGCTAATACTTGCTCAGATCCAATTCCGTGCTTTTCTTGGCTGTCCAGGGATGCGAAATGTCTTACTGAGCTTCATATGCGAATATATGTCATACTGTTTTCGGAGCTTCAGATTGTCTCATAGCTTAAGCATTTTCTTTAAATTTTATGGCTTAAAGCTTCAGCGACCTAATTAGCTATTTCTCCACTCCACCCCTCCCCCTAGTAGATCTGCTTTCATCCGAAATCTTTTATGATGGAAAATCCTTTATCTCGAAGTTAGCGGTCTTCGACCGTTTATCACGGTGATCGTGAGATTGGCATTGTTTCCAAGTTGTTACTCGAATTTCTACGTTGCCGCTAGGTGTGTTTTCGAGAACTTGCTGTTGCTACGTCGTAATATTCAAATAGTGCAAGTGCTGCATCTAGTTTGCTCTGTGTTTTGTCTAGATTTGCTTTCAGTAGTAACTTAATATGTCTAGCAGTAGCAGGCGTGCCAGCACTAGCAGTAGTGAGAACAGTAGTGGAACTAGTGAGGACGATTTTCTCCAGGAAATCAGGGCAGTGCTGGATACTTGTACCAGCCAATTGCTCCTCCAGAAGTGCCCTGAACTTCTCAAGGAACAAGGAGGGTTGAGCCAGCAGGCCCACCACGAAAAAATGATGAAGATGCCTCGAATTACCCTATGCCAAATGTTGGGTATGTCTAGCGTTTGGCATACCCTATGCCTAACGCTGGATACACTATGCCAGGTGCTGGATACTGTAACCCAGTAAAATATTGATGATTTGAGTGAAGTTAAAAAATCAACCAATCATAACTCATTTATTTTGAGGTAGGTCAGGGTTAGGTTACCAACAGGTATCCAACGTTTGGCATAGGGTGTCCAGCGTTAGCCATAGGGTATCCGAAAATTGGGGATTTGTGGTAGAGTGGTGTAGAGGCCATAGATTACAGTAGCCTGCTTACAATTATGACATACAAATTATTGGCAGGAACTTTTTATTTTGCTGAAAGATGAAGTCATGCTGGGGGTGGATAACTTTTGCTCAAAACTTTGTGTTTGTTTTCTGTGGTATTTGCGATTACTGAAGCAAATAGAAATTTCAGGAGATCAATTAGAGCAAAACAGAGCATATAATTATGTTACAGGAAATGTAATTGACCCGTAAATGTAGTCTGCATTTTGAGCCCAGTGTGACTAGGCTCTCAGATGTATTTTATTTTTTCTGCTGTGTATCTTGAAAGCTAGTAAAGGCCAAAAAATAAGGGCGTATGTAGGTTGACTTTTTGCTTCATGTTATTGCTTGTGCTCATTACTTTGCATTAATATTTGCTTTATCATGCTTCTTCTGAGTTTGGTGAGATTGTAATTGCGCTGTGAAGTAATATCATTTATGTTAATGTTTGTTCCCAAGTTTAAAAGGTTTATCATAGCAGGTATGAAGAAGATTTGTCATCGCACTAGTTTTTTAAATTTTCAGGGTCCTCTCTGTACATAGTTGCATTTTTGCAGATACCATGGTGTCTCTTAACGCTGTAACTGGTTCTGCAATTAGTCATTTCTTCAGTTACAGTGATAGCTGATACACGGCTGCTCTTCTAAAACGAAAATTGCAGGATTTGAGATTTTTGAAATCATCCAAAACGAAATATAGAAATCCACTTAGATCTACATTGACATAATTTCTTTCCCACCAGTCGGACAGAGAAGCTAGACTCCACAGATACCGTACTTCACTCTCAGTTATCACGTTCTGACTGTGGTATCGGTATACTGTAGTGGGGGTCCACACGTTTGTACACTATTATTGATTTGAAAAAATTATCTAAGCGGAGCGAGGCCCTCAGATTTTTCAAAACCGGGGGTTTTGCATTTATGCGTTGGGGTATGGTAGAGAACAATCAAGATTGTTGTGGAAGTAGACACATTTGTATGTGAACAATTAAAATAAATTGTCGAGCGGAGCGAGGCCCTGTCATATTTCACGATCAGTTGTCACGGTCCAACTGTGGTATCGAAATATGAGATACGTATCTGAATATCAGATACGACGAAAACTGGCCAGATACCACAATAACTGCAAAATGCCTTTTGACCATGATATCAGATATCATGGTAACTGCCAAAACAACTTTATAGCTCATTCCTTGGGACTTTAGCGGAGAACGTTGTTTTGGATAGCAAGGGTTGGGTTGACCAAATTCCTTTACTATTTGCTATTACTATGTTCCTTCCCTTAACGTGTATATCAGGTGTAATCGAGTTTGTGGGTCTTATTCTTTTATGGGTTTTCGTTTATCACAGCTCCAAAACAACCATATGACATATGATTGTTTGGGAGCTGGAATGGTAACATTGCATTGCAGTAACATTGTTATGCCTCTGCTGAAAGAAAGGAGCAGCTCTGTCTGAACCTAAACGAACCGTCGCTAATACATGTGACCGTTTAAGGGTACGAAAAGCCATGCGTTCTTTGCACTACTGTACACACAAAATAGTAATCATCTGTATAATGATACTATCTAACTGCTTTTAAGAAACACCTATGAGCACTTTGAAATCATTCACCCGCTTTGCGCGTCCAGCAACATAACTGTAGACATCATTGCTTCCCCAACATTACACTGGCATTATCTGAGCCAGAACCTATCAGATTAATCAACGGTATTTTTATTCGAAAACAGATCCGAAATCAATGTTTTCAGTCCAGCTGTTGTGGCATCTTTCACGTCTAGCATTGGACTGTACCACTCACCGAATCATGATACCTGCAGAAAATCACAAGAAACTTCTTTGCAGTTCTGTCGCTGCATCAGCAATGATAGAGAACTTTGTTTGTCTCAGGACAGAACTTAGGTTTTCCACTGCATGTTTGGCTAAGGAGTTGACTATCCCTGTAGTTTTGATTCTGCCACAAGTAAGCATTTTCACCACGGAAGAATCTAGAATGTATTTCTTCAGTAAATCAGGAAGTGTGTCCATGACTGAGAATGGGAGGTTATTCGCAGCCATCCATACAGATAGTCAAACTTGCAGCTTTGTTGTTTGTACGCCCAGAAGCTCTTTCTCTTGCCCATGAAAAAAGTTTTTGACCCTTGATTGGAATCGAACTCTAAGCTCGTATACTTGAGGAAAAAGAAATGTAATAACGAATTTGGTAGGTCCCAAGCCCTCCCCCCTCCCGTTCATGGGCCCTGATTTCCGTGAGTTAATTTCTTGAGCCAGGTCTCAAGTCGTTGGATTTTTACTTGCGGTTTGTTTACATTTAAAGCTTTTAAGGTGGGGTGATTAAAAGTTAGGTTATTTCAATACTTGCTTGGTTATTGGGGATGTGAAATGCCTTGGTTCTGAAGCTGTTTGTCTATAGAATGTGATAAACATTCGACTTTCACACTCCACGTTTGAGCGCTTGCGCACTTGTTGTTGTTGTTTTTGCTATCAAAGAGTTTGACGCGGATACGAAGATTCTGTGGCCTGTGATAGAAGATAGGACACGAATTGGGGTGATTATGCTCATGATGCAAAGGGCTGACAGATCACGTAAAACACTGGTCACACTACTTTCTTAGAACATGTTGATAACTGGCCTCGATAGATCTTTATTTTTCGAGGCAAAGCAGCGCCGTTGTATTTTTTGGTTGTTTTTATTATCAAAGGAGCTCATGCTGACACTAAAATTCTGTGGACTGTAACAGAATATAGGAAAGTGATTGGGATGATAATGCTCATGATGCAAAGGGACATCTGGTAACACTACTACTCTAGAATAAGTTGATAACTGGCCTTGACAGATTTTTTTGTTTCTAGGCAGTTGAGGTACATCGCATATCGTCAGTTTGTCCGGTTGGTATACCATTTCCTGGGAGGACTATACAAGCAGTCTGGTACACTAGGCCCTTTTTTGACACCCATTCACAAACGGGGTGGCATGCCCCCAGGTATGAGTAGGGTACTCATACGTATGTGTACCCCTTCTTCCCCAGAGGTCTACCAGTCTACTACAATTTCTAAACCAAAATTAGTTACTACTTACCAACTGGTTCGTCAGGTCTAAGGACTACAGCAACAGACAGATCTGCTTTTGAGCTACAGCCTGGTATTTTTTTTTAAATTTGCGCGATCTCCTAACATGTTGCAAAAGCCAACTGAAACAGACCACCTATCTAAACATGGCGCGTACAGTACGAAACACAGGATGAAATTGCCATCTCGCGAGCCCGAGACGAGGCGAAGACGATAGGAGAGCAAAGGCACTACTATTAGAGATTGCTACCTGGCGGTAAAACTTTCAGCATACAGGAGTGCTGCGTGAAGCCGCCACCCTAAACTCCTATTTTTGGGAAATGACTTAGGGAAAAAGAGTAAAGGTTGAGATAAAATTCAGTGGAGTATCCTGAAAGGAAGCTTAGAACCTTCACTTTCTGCTGGTACCATAGTTTACTTGAAATTGTTCAAGGCTAAGCTGGAAAACACGAAAGAATATAGGCACCCAAGTGATCATGAAGTCGCCCACTTTGCTAAAAATAGTATTTTGCTACATGGTGAAGTTAGAGGCCAGCTGTTTGGTCAGAGAGGTTCCTTGACCTTTTGCAAATAACAAAATTTGCTGTTTTCTTGGAATTTGCATGATTTTTCTGGGGGTGGCAGCTTCATGATCCAAGGTGGCAGGATCATGTACCATGGCCAATTGGGGGGTGGGCGGTGCCGTAGTAAGGGCAGCTTCATGCAACACTCCTGTACTTCGATTTCACTTCTTGGCATCAGAGGCATTTATTTAAATCTTAAACACGTGTGCAGTATTAAGCAAATAACCAGAGCACAGTAAGTGAAACCATTTGACACGCAGCATTAAAAGTGCGATGGAAGTTCGCCGAAAGTGCAGCGATTCTAAGCACGAAGACCAAGTGAGTATTTCATTCCTATCTTTGAGCGTATTTTGTAGATTATTGCTTCAAGTAATTCTGCTTCTGTTGCTTCCACTTACTTTAAACGCCACATGACTAAACGTTTCCACAGCAAAACGTCTCCAAATTTCCATATGAAATAACAGCCTCATTAAAGTAAAATAAGTTGTTTGCGATAAGCCTACCAAAATTTTATCACTTAGCATATTTTCAAAGTGGAAATTAGGCCCCGATTATTAATCTATCAGTTTAGTTTTGTGATATGGTTCTCGTCTGAGTTTGTCGTTACTAAATTTTGTTTGATATTCAGAGTTTTATTTTATTTTTAAATTATTTTTCGTTTGACATGGTAATTTGCCATATTGTGCAAAAGCATTGTAGAGAATAAATATTTGAACATTCGCAAATAAATACTACCTTCTTACAAGACTGACTGCGAATCTTCTTTGACTATGCAAAACGGATCCGTCATTTGCATTTTATTAGCACTATGTGCGCTATTTTAGAACTCCGGTCAATTTTTACTAAAATTTTACCCGAAATCAGACACAGTACTGAAGGTTGAATCTTTTACTACTCCTGCAAAAGTTCATTTTCCAGGTTCAGACTTAAGAGACCCTTGCCAGTGGGTCCGAAATCTAGCTATAATAAAATTAAGGTAACGCATACATCTTGCACTGTCAAACTTAATAATATTTTCTGAACAGTGATGTATAATAACGTATTCGTTTCGTACACTCTCAATCCGTATTTCCATTTCATCTGGTTTCCCTTATTTCTCCAATTTTGTAGAATTTCTGTCATTTTTTGCAGGAAAACGAAACACCGCAATTGAGACTTTTTGCAACATTGACGAATGTAGCAAAACGAGAATTAGCTGCTGCAGGATGTACTTTGAGTGGTAAAAGAATATGTGTAGAGTGCGTACATCGCTTCACCACAAAAAAAATGTGGAAATGAGCGAAAAAAGAAGGATGCAAGGAACGAGCGTCCAGTTGAGGACGAAAAAAGTTTAGAGAATCTAGACCACGAAATTACCGGTCTTCTCGAGAGCAGTGGGCTACTGACCAAACTTACCACCATTTTCACCTTAGAAAGAATCCGCCTAAGATCCTGCAAGCTCCCTCTAGAGCTCGCAAATTACGAGAAGTTTGACTTTAGACACTATCTGTCAAAGATTCCCAAGTGTCTTCTGAAGATATTGACCACGTCAATCAGCAGCGAGTTAACTCTAGAGGGAAGCACAGACAAGGACATTTTAGCGCTCTGTCGGATATACGAACAATGGATTTTCCTTGGGACTGATCGTCTGATTCTACCCGTCAGTCTGATAGAGTCGTATTTTCTTCTTGCAAACAATCAAAGAAGAATTGAAATTGGTAAGTAATATCTTTTGATTTCTTTGCTTGCTGAAATTCCTTCCCGTGAAATATGGCTTTAAAAGCGGATTTTTTCTTTAAAAAAATAATTTCCTCCTCCTTTTGTACCACTCGAAACATGTACGTATAGCACAGAGATTTGACGAGCAATTAGCCGCGTTGGTTTTCGTCGTTGTCGGTACCAAAAACGTCGTTTAATTTGTTTCATATTAGCGTTTTCCATGGCACGCTCTATAAACGTCATTTCACGAACGAAGTCGATACGAAAATCTTATTAGTCAAACTAACTTAATGTTTGCAACAGCAGCTATAATACAGCTATAATACAGGCACTTGGCCCTTCGGCGAGTCCGCGGTCACCAGCTTTGTCGCATGGTCACTGGTATTATTTTTGTCTTGTTGGGCCAGGATAGCATATTTGAAAGTCAGATAAAACTTTCACTGTTACTTCAAGTATTTTATTTTATTTTAGATTACCATGGAACGTTTTGCCCTGGTGGCAAAATGACTGCATTGAGGGACCGCCTAGAAAAAAACTCGGCTGAGCCACGACCGTGCCCAAGTACCGTCGCTCTTGTTGCTGTGGACAACACTCAGAAAATGAGTAAAACCACTCGCGTTACTATTAATCATAAAGCTCATAGTGATGTGTTCACAGCAACAATGAGAATTGAGGTCGAAAACCTTATTCAAGCTTCGCCGGATTTTCACCCAAAACAGTGGCTGCAAAGAGGCTTTACGCCACAGGAGAAGAAAGAGCTGGCGGAAGCCTTTTCAGCCACCAGTCAGCATTTCGGCAAAATCCGGCTAGAAGTAGCCGATCTTTTCCTGCAGGTACGTGTTTTACTTGTATGTGTCTGCAAATTTAGGCGCCATTCGAAAGTTTTTAAAATTGACTTCTCTTGGAAGTCTTTTCCGTTAGATGCTCACACTGGTAAGCGGTACAATAATAAAGACTCTATTCTGTTTTGCAGAGGGGGAAAGCTTTTCCTTCCTTGGCTTCTTTCTTCTATTTCTTTGATGTATTTTTTTTTATTTTTCAGGGCGAGTCCTCCTGGTCAGGTACACCACCCTCACGGCAAGAGATAGCCAAGGTCTTTCTCCAACTTGGAAAAGAGCTGGGAATCTCAATTTTTGGAGGGTCACGGTCGTGGTGTTTTGTCGTGGTGGACGGCGGCATATACCCATCCCTAACACGGCTTCAGGAAGAAGCGTTCTATTGCAAAGCCGCTGATGTCTTGCTGATTGACAGGGATGAGTTGAACTGCCATTATCGCCAGTGCATCGACTGTACAATCCGTCCAATAAGAGCGTTCTCGTGGCTCGTACCACTCAGTGGTCCATTCCACCTGGTCCAGAATGCTGCCAAGGCGTTGATGGCAAAATATAAGGACCAACTATTCAAGCCAGTTTTATCGGCTTTGTCCATCACAGAGCCCAAACAAGTTCAGTCGTTGCTACTGACGAAAGACCACCACAAGGCACTCTTGATTTTGGAGCTTGCGTTTCATTCGTTCGCGATGTATTTGACTTCCGAGTACCTGAGCCTTGAAGATGTCTCCCAACCAAACGCGAAGAAATTTTTCCCTTGGCTACAAAGTTCGAGCTGCCCACGGCATGTGCAGATGCTTGGGCACATTGTGTTCACCGAACTCCTTTCCGTTCTCGCTTACGTGTAAGTTCCTTTATTTTTTTGCCAGTTAAAAGATTTAAAGCTTTAAACACAAAAGATTATTGTTGAAAAGCGCATATCAGGTTTTGATTAGCTCTTTAAAAGAAGGATAGAAAAGTAGGTGTCCGGGGAACTCGCATCGAATTTGCGAAGGAACCAGCCTGCGGTTTCACACGTAGTCTGCTCCACCAATGCTGCTCTGGGACAAGGAATTCGCAAAATTGTCGTAATTTGTCAAAAAATATATCTTTGGCGATATTGCCTCTTTCTGATGATCAAAGGATCCCGGAAATGATTAAATCAATCAGTTAAGAACATTCAGTTCGTCAACGAAATGGCTAAACAACCTGTTTTTTCTTTCAGACACAGCGTGCGGAACGGCAACTCGACCTCTGCCGACCAAATCTTCTCAAATATGTCGGACGTGTTCCACCAAGGTGGACACCCCACTTATGCAAAGATTTGCGCCCAGGAATTCCTGACTAAGCGTCTGATGCCAGGAGCGGTTAAGTCTCTACTGCAGAAATGCGAATTCGCATCCCGGTGTCCGGATCGCGGTGGACATTTCCAGGGGGCAGATGGGCTGCTCGAAGAGATTAACCGTTTAGTCAAATTCTGGGTTCCGGACAAGGCCGAGTTTAAGCACTTCGTCCGCGCTTCAAGGATAATCGATACCCTCAGTTCGGTAAGATTTTTGCTGCTTAGTTTAGTAAGACCATAACTGCAATTTACTATCTTCAAGAATACGAAAAAAAGGGTGAAAAACGATAATGGACACATCATTGACACAAACAAATTTAAAGCCTGTCCGAAAATATGTAAAAAAAAGATAAATTTCAGATGGAAAGATGTTAGATAATTGTGTGAAGAAGATCAATAAAAAGCTTCTGTTGTGACAGTATCCTTAACTTGAACGTTTAAAAAAGAAGAACAGGTTTGACGAAGGAATTCTTGTTAACCCGCAAAGTGAAAAAGACAAAACGTTTCAGTGGGATCCCAAAAACATAATGTTTGATCCAGACAATTTAGTCTTTTAGATATCTGGTCTTGGCCGGAATCCTTAAAAAAAAAATACTATGAAAATTTAGATTCAGCGTGCATTCTTACACTTGTACGCCATAAAATATTTAAAATGACGAAATTGATTCTGCCTTTCTTCTAGCGGATTTCCAGTGTTGGCCGGATTCTGGGCGAACTAGTTGTCCGGCGAGAAAATGGTTTTCACCATCGTGTTCAGCATGTCTCTTCTTACCCCTTAATCGACCATTTAATCAACTTCAAATAAAACTTATTGCTTTTAACCAAGTTTCCGGTTTTTGCCGGAGTCCGGACGGATTACTTGTCCGACGAGAAAACGATTTTCACTATCGTGCTCAGCATGCCTTTTTACACCAGAATCGACTATCACATTAGTTGTTTAAAAATATTCTGTTTGCCCCTGAATTTGAACCCCCTCCCTCACCCCTAAATGTAGGGCTACAGAGCCCATGTACGAACTTGACCTTAGCCTTGATCCAACCAATCGTTACACCAAGTTTCATGAAAATATCTCATTCCCTTCGAAAGTTATAGCGTGCACAGACGGACAGACGGACGGACAACTTTTGCGATGTCATGGGTATCCCTCCACTTGCGTTTTAGGATCCCAAAAAATCAAAGGTTAAGGTTTTTCATGGCCTTTGCACACAAAAAAAAAGTCTTCTGTGTGGCCCTTCGCCATGTCGCTCGGTTTGAGGCAACCATGGTGTCCTCCATAGCTGCAGCCCTCGTGGTCGCAGGTTAGCCAATCCGCAAAGGAGCCAACTCGAGCAGCATAGTCGTGATGCTCCTCGCTATCCCAGAGACGGTTGCACACACGACACAAGGCTGTCGAGTTGGTTGCTTTGCGGATTGCGGAAATGGTTGCACCATCCATGAGATAACTGTCATTAAATCTAATGGGCAACTTTTTCTTCCTTTCAGTCGCGAACACTCGACCACTCGCCCAATTTGAATTTTCTGCCGCTTTCCCTTTTTTCGCATCTGTTTTGTCCTGCAATCCCGGAATTTTCCTGGGTGTTAGATGAACTTTCTCCAGTTCATTTTCTTTAATAGCTGGAACAGCTGAGGCTGATGAAGTTGTTGTTGGAGGACGGAACTTACGCCGGGACGGTGGCGTTGTAACGGGGGACTCGAAACCGAACCCGCCATACGGTGGCGACGGCGTTCGACATCCACCTGCGACCTCGCCTGAGCAGCTCCGATGGTTTGGAATCTGCTCCGCCACCGAACCCGAAGCATCTCTAGTACTTGGGCCGGGAGGGCTTCTCTGGCTGGCACCAGACGGACGCGATAACATTGGGATGATTTGACTTGGGGGATGACTGGCTTCGGTCGCTTGCCCAGATGCCACGAAGGCCCAACTTTCCCTTCTGCCAGGGGCCTCTTTAGTGTCGAATTTCCACTGGCGGACTTGGTCGGTTGTTGTTGTGTTGCTCGAAGTAATGGTGATCACAATATGGTGTCCAACCATATTGTGGATCTTCATCGCCTGAAAGAAATAACCTTCTTTTCGAAACTTTCCGAGAAGAGGACCCTTGCCAAGAGGGCCGAAATATCCCAAAATAAATTCAGTCTGGGTATCTGTTTAGCTCAGTCATCGCTGGGTAAGTTGGAATCAGATATCAGGGTATCTGCAAAAACGCAACTGCTGATGCGTAAAGTTGGTTATATGAATTTGGCCTAGGTTTTGCTAGAAAAGTCGACGGACCTGGGGAAAGGCTTAAAACAACCAAAGCCGTTGATAATTTGTTAAAAGCAGAGTTGAATTTGAATAGTTTTGAATACTGATAATAGTATGAGGTATGGTTTAAGGGTATAATATATTCTTTCGTGTGGTTCTTTTAACACCAAGCTTTAAAGACCATATTAGTACAGTTCTAAATAATTGTATTAGTAATTATAGCAAATTTATTTTTGTCCAATCACTGTCATCAGGTTTTATTTTTCGGTACTTCTCTGATGTGCCGAGCACGATGAAGCTTGGCAGGCATTTTAGTGACCCAATGCTCCATGTCTTGACACAATGCTCTATGTCTCTGATTCGCAATCAGCTTGAGCTGAAGGAATATTTTTTTTTTACAGGTCACTGAACCACTGAAAAAATTCGGTGTTAGCGCTGTGGAGTATCACAGAAGATCATACATTACTCAGGACGAACTGTCAGCAACGTTGAATCACTTACGATCCTTGGAAGAAGACCAATGGGAGGAAATGTTCAGCCACCACGTCGAAGGACTGAACAAAGATGGATGCTCTGACGTTAGCTCAGGGAAGGAGCGAGTCCTCATGACTGTCATCACCAATAATTTTGAGTGATGTTTAACCAAATAATTACTTACCTGTTGAAATATCTTGTGTTTTGCCTGTTGAAGAACACCAACTTCCTTCGATTTTCACTAGGAGTAGGACGATTTCCTTGTCCTGCATAAACAAAAACCCAGCTGTAGAATCAGTTAAGTTTTTAGTTTTTTTCTTGCTTTCATTTGTTTCGTATTTTTGTGTGTTTGGTGCGTTTTAGATATCATCTTGTAACCGTTAATTAGTGTAATACTGGCCTTCTGAGTGTCTTCTTCATTTTTTTTTTTAACTTGTAAGACTGAAGATTCATTGAGACTAAACAAAAAATTGGATATGCCCTGTGGGCTAGTTATAACATGGACTGGACAAACGATGAAATGGTTGAGAGTGTCCCAGAA
Organism: Branchinecta lynchi; assembly: GCA_023053575.1. Taxonomy (NCBI): domain Eukaryota; kingdom Metazoa; phylum Arthropoda; class Branchiopoda; order Anostraca; family Branchinectidae; genus Branchinecta; species Branchinecta lynchi. Next base: position 27,304,873 of record JAKZAP010000007.1, on the reverse strand, counting down.
AAAAAAAATATACAAGGATATTTTCTACGCAAATAAAGCTTGCTTCTGCGAATACATCTTTTTCCATGTTATTGTAGTGAGGCAACAGGCTTGAAGCAAGGCCAATAATCACCCCGAGGTTGTCACCATTTTAAGATTTCTACCATTTTGCAACAACGATCATTGATATAATGATTACTGAGAACATATTTTGGAGTACAACAATAAAAAATGCGAGCAGTAGGCTAAAGTAACCAGAAAGTCTAGAAATAATTATATACCCCACGAAACTAATACGTTGGTGCATAGAAGACAGCCTATATTGTCAAAATCTTGATTAGGAATAAAAATGAACATACACTTAATTAACGAAAAAAAAATAAAGATGGGAGAAATATGCTCTTACTGTACCTGGCATTTTAATGTGACTGCTCAACTCAACAGCTGCTCAGTATAATCGGTTTATGATTATTCAATACTTGAAGATTGAAAAATTTTAAAAAAAAATTTAAAATTTTAGACAAATTTTACTACTTACTTGGCTTATTCGCTTAATACTGAATTCTTATTGCACACGAGGTGTAGATTATGAAAATATTACCGAAAGGTAGCTCTCTCGTCTTCGCCTCGTTTCGGGCTCGCGAGATGGCAATTTCATCCTGTGTTTCGTACTGTACGCGCCATGTTTAGATAGGTGGTCTGTTTCAGTTGGCATTTGCAACTTGTTAGGAGATCGCGCAAATTTAAAAAAAAATACCAGGCTGTAGCCCAAAAGCAGATCTGTCTGTTGCTGTAGTCCTTAGACCTGACGAACCAGTTGGTAAGTAGTAATTAATTTTGGTTTAGAAATTGTAGTAGACCTGTAGACCTCTGGGGAAGAAGGGGTACACATACGTATGAGTACCCTAGTCATACCTGGGGGCATGCCACCCCGTTTGTGAATGGGTGTCAAAAAAGGGCCTAGTGTACTAGACTGTATACGAGTGCCCTTGCCATCTTGTGTTTACAGGAAGATCAGGGAGAGATATCCTGATTCATCGCAGCAGTACACTGGTTTTCTCGAGGCCTCACTAGCTTTTTGAATCGTGGCTGGTGTTTCTGGATAATGGCTTTCTTGTCAACTTCCGGACGATCTACACCCTTGGGGACTTCAAACGGTAGCTGTGAATCTGTGTCCTCCATGATGGATCTGTGCACTTCTTTTAAAATCGTAGAGGCGTAACCTACATGGAAAGGATGCAAGCGTTTTAAGCTGATCTACACATCAGAGAAAGCTTCGTTTACACTGTTAAATTTCTTATGTCGCGATCGCACTATCCATGATGGTGCAGAAAAATACGATCCAAACCATGACGGAACACGTACCTAACATTTTCAAGAATTGTGGTGCACTGTGAGGAAGGAAGTGATCTTAGCTCCATCATATGATAGTAAACCACTGTTTATAGTACTGGCATTGGATGAGGTTGTAAAAAGTTGCTAAAACTTGTTAACTTATAAAGTTTACATACCGTAAGTTGGGTCTTCTTTAACTGGATAGGCTCGAGCTTCGCCTTTAGCAAATTTCACCCAGCGGATTACGTGCTTTGCTGTCCCATCTGTGTTCTTTTTCACGGGATTATTGCAGTTTTCGTTGTGATGCAGTGCTGCAACTAACGCTCTGCAAATAAAAACCAAAGTCGAAATACTGCGCTGGCGGTGGTGTATGGTGGCTTTGGGGTGTGGGGGGGGGGGGTCGTAAATTTATACCCCGCTGAGAGAGTAGACATATTTTTACGCGAATTATTACCCCCAAGAATAGTCGAGCGGAGCGAGGCCCTGCAACATTTCTCAACGAACTGTTCAAGACTGAAGGTTGCGCGTTCATGCATGAGACACAGTTTTCATAAATCAATACTGTAGTGGGGTTCACTTGTTTGTACGCTAATAATGACTAGAAAAATTAGCTAAGCGGACCGAGGCCATCAGATTTTCAACGCTTGTTCAAAACAGGGCGTTACGCGTTTATGCGTCGGGGTATGGTAGCAAACAACCGATACTTTTGTGGGAGTAGACACATTTGTATGTGAATAATTAAAAAAAAATGTCTAGCGGAGCGAGGCCCTGTCGTATTTCTCTATGCTTGTTCAAGACGGAACACTACGCGTTTATGCATGGGGCACGGTTGTCATAAATCGATACTGTAGTGAGCGTCCACGCGCTTGTACGCTAATAATAATTTGAAAAAATTATCTAAGCGGAGCGAGGCCCTCAGATTTTTCAACGCTTGTTCAAAAACGAGGGTTACTCGTTTGTGCGGCGGGGTATGGTAGCAATAGCCCTTTTCAGAAAATCGTTTTTCCCCGCATTTCCAAATTTGGTGATTTAACGTGTATATTGGTTCCCATTTCTTTGTCGAATTTGCTAATTCATCCAAATTTTGATCACTCCGCATTGATTTCACCGCATTCGGTCCGTCGCTTCGTAATTCGGTTTGACCTGTTTATGCGGTCTCATTCGTTAGCGAATTCGGTAATTTACCGGACTTTTCAAGTCCGTATCTGTTCTATTGCATTCGGTCAGTCCATTTCATAATTCGGTCATTAATCAGATTCATTTGGATTAATATTCAGCGAATTCGGTCAATATTGGCGTCCTCGACGGATAAATCATACCTTCTCCTAAGGCCAATGAGTTCGAACTCCTTTTTCCTGCTAAGAGCCGTCAGCTTTTTGTTGATGCCTTTGACCACATGCCAGGAGTCGAGAGTGTGGAGGATGTTTTGGAACCTCTCGTCCTCCCCCATAAGCTTTCCAATACTGAGATGGTTATCAGTAGTGATCTCTTCAATCTGGAGAATTTCGTCAAGAAGTTGATTTAGGCCATTCTCGAAACCATGTTTCTCCAGAGCGTTCGAGTGTAGGTCGTTGCGTTTCTGGAAAGATGGAGGTTTTCGAAGATGCGTTGTGCAATATTCGTATTTATTTTAGCGCAGCTTTAGCCCAAAGAGGGCCCTCGCGAAGAGGGGCCGAGATATCGCTGCAGTAAATTTCAGCGGAGTGATCCGTGAAGCACCGTCACATTCGATTCACAGTCGACAACACGATTGTGTGCCACACAGTCGAGCCACGAGTTGAAACTCGCGGAAACGCCGTTTTCTCAATCTAGAACTCCAGGCGTATTTCCTTACCCTTACGGGCAAAAGGGATCTTCAGTTGTAAGACTATATGCTTGAAAAAGTAGTTAATTTTATTGTTTAGACACTATTTTGCTGCTTTATTTGAATTTCCCGCCAGAATCGAGCCACAAGATCGACAATCACCTCGCCAGTTGTTTGTCAAATTTGAGCCACAAAGCGAGCCACGAAAATCGTGTTGGACGCGGAAACACACTAGTGGGCCGCACAAAAGTCCGCGGAAACACTCGTTTTGAGCCACAATCGACCCACAAACTGTTGGTGGGAGCGCGGAAAAACGGCTTTAGTGGATTCCGTCTGGAAAGTAAATCTCGAACGGAAGGAGCTGGAGCCCCTGTTACTGTATTCCATGTGTGGAATCCACACATGGATTCCTGCTCCATAATGTAGATGATAGTGGAATAAACACTATCTTTAAGTATGGTAAATTAAGACGATTAGAGGTTATGCCTAGGTCGGTTCTCATAGACTGAAAAATGATCGTAAAATGTGTCAATCCTTGAAGCTGATCCGATTAAGATTTGGACAGCTGAACAAATTAAAAGGATGCTCCAACTTTGAAACTTGAAAAAGATTCATAAAGCCCAGGGTATGGTCTAAACGAAAAACCTAAAAATGTTCCTCCAGCTTTTATTTGAAAATTTATACCTCGGTAGACCATCTCATGGAGTTGTCAATTTGTTCATTAGATGCAAGTTGCCCTTTCCTTCATCATCATCATCGTTATGAAAGAAGTGTCACCGTCTAGCCATTTTGAAAAAGGGAAATCAAACTCAGGAGAGAACCAAGAACGTTTCTTTGAGCTGTTGTTTTATTCAAAGAGGAAAACGAAAAAACAAAGCAGGTTGTTCCAGTGACTTTCGTAAAAGTTGAGATTGGCTTATTCTCAGAGTCAAAGTTACCAAAGGAGTCTTCAGTTTATCGGAATGGGACCAAGAAGATTAACTGTTATAGTGAAAGTATTCCTCCCGGTTCCAATAAGGAGCTAGAATTTATGGACTTGAACTAGAGTACTTCTGAAATGGGGGAGGCTGGCTGGCTCAGCGGAATTGTTATCAAAGTTCACGTGGCAGAGGACTGCATGGAATTTCTTGTTTCAAGCCGTTTGACAAGGGATGCAAGAACAAATGAATTTCTGGTGTATCAGAAGCAGCAAAAAGGAAAAAGGGTGCCAGTGAAAAAATGAGTGCCAGTTTTGTTTCTATTTTCGGCGGGAAAGGAAGTTTCGCGAAAGTTCTTGTATATTGCCGTCGCAAAATAGTTCAGACATGTCGCTGTGTCTTTGCTCTTGGACTTGCCACGTTACTACAGGATATTTAGATGTTCTGCAGTTTATTGAGAAATCTTCTTCAAAATTTGATATTATGGGTATTTCTGAAACTTTTTTGAGTGCTGACCAATCTCTCTCGGCTTATTATTCTCCAGGATATGATTTCGAGGTAAGGAATCAATCAACTATGAACCGTCAAAGGTTTTGATGAGTTGATGAGGATGGTTTCGTCAAAAGAATGCATTTTTTTGCATGGGGGATTTTAACCTTAATCTTTTAGAACTTTCAGGTGATAATTTGGATTTTTCTAACTATATTCCCGTCGAAGAAAATACTGACACGTGAGCTGAAAAGCAAAATCGGAATAACTTTGCCGTGGAGTTGAGTTGTATCAAGTGGGACTCTGTCCTTGAGATTTCCGATGATTCTTCTCTAGCTTATGACCAGTTCATGTCCATTTTTCAACCCAATTATGAGAAAACATGTCCATTGCGACTGGCAAAGCAAAAGAAGGATAATCCCCGAAAGCCTTGGATTACGGATGAAATAATAGATATGAAAAAAACAGAAATATGTAATATGAGCAATATCTTAATAGTCAGGATGACCCAGATTTTGTAGAGTTCGAGCGAGTGAGAAATAAGGTGAACAGTATAGAAGGCAAGCAAAGAAGAAGTATTTCGAGGAAAAGTTTTCCTCGAAATATTGTTAAAAATGTTATTGTTAAAAATGTCACAAAATTACGTAGCTCAGCTATTGGTTGACATTTTGATTTTGCGATATATCGTTATTTTCTGTTTCGATATTCGACATTGGTAAACAATTTGATACTGGAAAACAAAACTTGGGATGTATAATACTTGGTTATATCAGATAATATTATTTTCAATATACCTTCGATATTTCCGGTATATCGATATCGCGAAACAGCTGAGCTCAACAGCAACAAGTAGATAAGCTCATAGATTAACTAATAATTTTCGTTCTCTCTGGATTAGAAACAAAAGCAGGATTTACAGTACATGTACAGGATTTACAGTACAGGTAAGCTAATGCTTTTTTGAACACAAAAGTCCCTAAGAGCCAAGTGTCTCAGACATAATTTGAAAGAGTCTTCAAAGTACGGTAGGATCTAAATAGCTAAAATTGTGCAGTTCTTTGCATTCTTGTGCCAAGCCTGGCTGTAAAAGCTGAAACTCCGGAGGTAAACTGACACTACAGTACTAACTGAGTGGTCTCAGATTCAGCATGGGCTTCAGTTTGATCGTTTCTACCTTTAATTTTTAATTTTTTTTCAACTCTTGTGTCTCTGTAGCCTCTTGTGTACGATATGGAGATTTGTCAACTTCGAGTTTCCAGTGAATTTCAAATTCCTGGTTACAACAAATCAGAAATACCTCTTTCGGGGAGGGTATCTAACCAGTATCCGACATAAAACCTTAAAATATATAGGAAAACTAACCTGCGGCTGATACATTACAAGATATTTTGAATTTCACCTGAGTTCAAATTACTTGGTGTGATTTACAGGAGGGATTGCCGATCTCGGTTAAACACATAATGTTAGAAGGAAATCCTAGGCCTTTAGGTTTTGTTTCTCTGTAGTTGGGAATGCACAAAGAAATATTGAAGCAAATTTTGAGGGTATGTGATTCGAGTTGAAAACCTATCGTTAAGCAAGATCGAAAGAAAATATATTTTAACAACCAGGAGCAAACTTTTCAGAGCAGGGTCAAACATAAGTAAAGACAAATAATTTGATCTGGTTTCCGAATCATTGAAGCTAGTAAAACTTGTCTTGTTGTCTAGTAAGACCTCGACATGACTGCATAAATTTTTTTTTTTTTTTTTTTTTTTTTTAATGTTTTTGTCATTGCATGCGTTGTTGTTTATTTTAGTCGTTCCAATGGATTAGAGTTCGGTCTAATGTTTGTTTGATTTGTGTATTTATATAGTTATTTATCTTATTATCATCAATTTTGGTGGATCAATAAATCATCATCATCGTCGTATCTCAGAAGTTTGGACAACTGAAAGTCTCTGGTCTAGTAGGCATTTATTTAGAAGTTCGACTACTGTGGTTTTGGTACACTAAACTGTCAGTTATGAGTGGCCTAGCTCTTTATCGGTGATCTAAAATAAACAGCTGGTTTGTAGACGCATATTGAATTCGACTCTTTCTTTTGGCTTGCAGGATGGAACAGTGTGATTCTTGGCATCCGGATATGCTGTGTTAAAAGCTTTGCTGTACCCATGCTAAACAAAGCAGGTATTTGTAGTAAACTGGCACAAATTAACCAGGCTAAAGTTAGGCTCTCCTAGTTTGTCATAGTCGTACAAATACTAGGGTCGTTACAGAAACATCCATCAAAACTGTTAACACAATGTTTTGCAACCATGTTTTGTCTGTTAACAGACTTCCGACAGTATGGAAGTAAGGGCCTGTATCAGCAGTATTTGACTTTGGAGTTGGGGAATCTTATCTGGGTCAAGACAAAAATAATGAATAGTGTTGTTAGTGCATGCAGCATACAAGCTAACCAGTTCAGTTTCGACATGCTGAAAGAACCAGTTGGTGCATTAGCACCAGATTCAGAGACACTGAGATTGAATCGGCAAAAAATTCAAATTTGAAACAACACACTGAATTTACATTGGATTATTTAAGATTCCTGTTGGCAAACCCCTACTCAGTAATCGGCGCAGATTTTCGTCTTCGAACTGGTTAAGCCTGCCTACCAGTCCAGTGGAAAAGGCAGGCACGCTTAGCAGCCCCCACCCCAGGGGGCAATCCAACATCCGTGTCTAGCTCCAGAGAGCTTCGATCTGACTGTGCAATCCTTAAAGCAACCATGACTCAAATTGTCAATGATGTGATGTCCCGAGAAGTGGAACCTATGGCCGATACTTCTCTGAAAAAAAAATATCGGCTTCACAAATTGAATCGGACTTCTCTGAAAAAAGTATCAGCTTCACAAAGTGAATCGGACTTAGCTCCAAGCATAAGTGCAGATAAACTAGAATCAATTAAGCAAGAAGTTTCTGCCGGCTTGAAACTTGATTTTGACTCTTTGGTGGAAAAATCCCTTAAACAGTATTACTCTAGGATTTCAAAACTGGAGCTGGCTGTAGGATCTCTTGATGGCAGAATGTCTAACCTGCAGAAAATGCTGGTACCAATTCAGTGCAACATTGACAGACTGAACGACCAGATAGAACAACAAAAATTGTCAAACCAAGTTGTCCTATTCGGAGTGGAGGAGGACACTACGCTTGAAGCCTCTGAAAACAAACCTGAAGCCTCTGAAAACAAACCTGAAGCCTCGGAAAACAAATTTCGTGCTCACTGCGGCTCAAAATTTCCTAGAATTCCTATCTGTCAAAGTGATTTGATATCTGTCAGGAGGATTGGAAAACCGGGACCAAACCTCGCCCTATGATTGCTGAATTTTGCAACACAAAAATGCAATAGCTTATCCTCAAGGAAAGAAAAAAGTCTGAAGGGCAGTGGTGTGTTCTTGTCGGAATGCTTGACCAAAACGAGACTAGAAATTATGAACTATGCCAGATCGAAGTTTGGCATGAGATCTGTGTGGAGCAGTGGTGGAGAAATACTTCTCAAAACTCCTGACGGGAAGACTCTTAAGCTAAAAAGCACCAGTGAAGTTGATGCGTCGCAAGATTCTTTAACTGCAACTAGTGGACCTTCACATGAATAGCATGGATTTTTGTTTGTATGTACATGTATCAGTTTCATCTAATAATCTAGCTACAATATGGTTCATCTGTTTTACGTCTATGTTCTTAGGCCTACATCAGGAGCGTATCTGATTTTTCATTTCGGTTATGCCCCTCACTGCTTGATTCAGTTGTTTTTGATAAGCCTAGTTGTAATGGTAGAACTGATGTAGATATTGCAGATCCTTTTTTTTAGTGTTTAACTGAGTCTACTTGTAATTATTATGCTACCGAGGACTTTTGTGATAATGTCCTGACTTCTCTTGGTACTAATGGTGGTTTCAGTGTTTTTTCTGTAAATATCCGTGGTTTGAGCGATAAGTGGGAAACTCTGTTTTCTTTCCTGTGCGTTGATGAGTGTTGTCCCTTTGATACTCTTTGATTGTTGATAGAACAAATCCAATGACTAAGTGTGTTTATTCTATAAACCCCCTCCTTTCTCCACACACCTGTTTTGTGAATTACTTGATGAGCTGTCTCAGATTGTAGATTTTTCGAAAAAATGTGTGTGCATTCTTGGTGATTTGAACTGTAATATGCTGAAGGTTGGAGCAGATTAAGAATTAGACAATTTATTTGATGTGCTGTCCTCATCAGGTCTTCTACCAACTATATTTGTCCCTTCTCGTGTTGACTCTGTTAAGAAGACCAAAGGTTTCGATAGTTCAGAAAGGAATTCAGCGTATCTCCTTATCCGTATAAAGAACATCTAATCAACTTCAAGTAAAACTATAACTTATAAAAAAAAAATCCAGTTTCAACCGGAGCGAATGATTAACCATATCAAATGCTTTCGAAAAATCTAAGAACAGACCAAGTACATACAGCCCTTCATCTAGATTAATCCGTACAAATTCAGTTGCATTAGTTAATGCATGCGAAGTAGAGAAGGCAGGCCGGAGACCATACGGATGAGAAGTAATCAAAGACTTACCCTCAGCAGTGTTAATACTAAACAGGAAAGAAGAAAGCCTCTTATGCATCGCTTTTCCACAATCTTCGAAAGGACAGGAAGGATTGAAATATGCCTATAGCTGGATATAACAGATAAACTTCCTTTCTTGTGGAATGGGATAACTTTAGCAACTTTAAATATATCAGGAAATGTACCAGAAGAAAAGGACAGATTGCTCAGTGTTAATGTTAATGGAGCAGAAATAAAATTCGAGATCTTTTGCTGATCCACAGTCTGCTTCACACTATGCGTTGGTGTAGAAACGAAGATGGGTAAATTGTCAGGAAAATTTGTTACTGTCTCGTTTAGGAGTGCATGGTGTTCCTCTTGATTGTTTTAATTGTATTGTGATTTATCGAAGTCTGCAAAACTGTCAGAGTACGGTGGTTAAATTAGCCAGAAGGTCCCTCGCTCCACCGGGCCACCCTCCTTGGTGATTACCACTGCTGACGTGGGCCTGCCCCACGGAAAGGTACGAAAGTCTTTCTACCGGTACGAAAGTCTTTCTACCGGTACGAAAGTCTTTCTACCTTTCCTGATGTTTATACATGATGGCTGAGCCAAGAGTCGTTATTTCTGAAGCCTTATTCTTCCTGGTTAATAAGATTGACACGACGCCTAGAGATGTTTTATTCAAAGTTTGCGAATTCTACGATTTTGAAACTTTGAATGAGGAAAAAGCTAAAATTGTTGAAGTACTTACTGCTTCGGAGAAAAAAAATCTTCACGACCGATTGAACGCACGACGGCAAGAATACTTGGTCTTCGATGATCTGTATTATATGCTGCAAACGTTAGATAGCATTATGACCTCGTTTCGGTACTAAAATCTTACGAGATTCTTGATGAGAAAATATCCGCACTGTAATACCAAGTTTCTGCACTCCGAAATAAAACAGTAACTAGGCAGGATGCAATCGATATCATCGATGCGAAAATTGAGCGTGACATCAGCTAAAAAGGAACCGTGACTTCGCCGTTGGTTTAATTGCAGGATCCCGAGTGCCATCTAACCAAACGGTGTTCTTCGATCCGGCTGACGATGCTGAGATCAAAGAACCGGTAGCTGACACCGGCGTGGACATTTTATGCCTTGATACTGCTGATGGCGACAGTGGCAGTGGTAGCAAGGAAGCAGATGATATCACCAGGCCGTCGGTTGTATCAGGAGATCAGCCTGATAGTCGAGATTTGGGAAGTAGCTACAAGCAGAAAAAAGGTAGGCCAAACCGACCTTCTTATGCAGAAAAGGCGAAGAAGGAGTTCTTGAGAATCATTGTAGTTACCACTAAGGACTGCCTAAATGGAGTGAAATCGGCATTGTTCAAACAGAGTAGGTCCGTTTTTTTTAAGCCGACTTGACAAGGACACGACCCCTGAATTGATCAGAAAAGGCCTGACGCGTAAACTCCAGACAAAGGAAACGAGCTTTGAATACGAAAAGATCACTACAAAGTCGCAAAATAGCGCTTCTTTCGAAGTGGTTATCCCTGCGATTTTCGTTGATCAGATTTCGAGGTCAGATTTTTGGCCAGCTGGATTCTTTGTGGGGCGTTACTATGAACAGAGAGAGCAAAAGAGACCTGAAACCGTGCAGCCTGGGGCTGGTAGTAACGTCATAATTCAATGATTAATATTGTGTCTTATAACTGCCGGGGATTAAAGTCAAATGCATTCCAGCTGCAGGACTTAAAAAAAAAGGCCGATTTGATCCTGTTACAAGAGCTGTGGCTTTTTGAGTCAGATTTACATATCCTCCAGACACTCTATTCAGATTTGTGTGGGGTTCGGTGCCACTCCCGTTCGAGACAACATAATGTTACGCGGTCGCCCGCATGGAGGGGTTGGAATACTTGGAATCCTTTGGCGTAAAGAGCTTCGCGCGGGCATAGAGCAAGTAAAAACAAGTCACGACCGCATAGTTGCAACACTAGCAAGACTTTCTCCATGGCTTTTTACCCTCGTGGTTTTTCGGTACCAAAAAAGGAGTGTGTCTGCTGAACTAGTGGGATCGCGCTGCTGTACTCTCCGAGAAATAATTCGGAAGGCTCGGTCGAGCTTCTTCCTGCGCATCCAGAAATCAGAGAATAGCCTTGTTAGAGTGGCAGCTTATCCATTGATCACGTCACTACCAGTAGTTGCTAGTCTTATGGATTAGTTTAGCATTAGGGTCGTTTGTGTGTTGTTTTGATTGTTTCGAGTAGTATGTGGTTTCTTTTTTTTGTTTATGGCGTAAGCTGAAATAAAATTGATTGATTTAGGTATCCATATGCTTGATACCCTAATTGCTAAACATAATCTTTGCTTAGCTTATACAGGTTTTCATGGATCATTACCAGAAGCCCTACAGCATTACTTTTATCAGGACGTCATTCTCAAGTAAGTACCCAGTATCACTACGTGGTTCCTCTCGAAAAATTTCCGTTCGAAGATGTGTGTAGCCTCTGTAGCACAAATAAATGAATGAATGAATGGACTAAAAGATTGATTTCTGGGAACAGACTTTTACTCAAGTAATTGTGCAATACTTATGCAGACATAGTTCTGGATAGAAAGAGGCTAGACTCTCCAGCAGGGGAAACGTTGAAAGCTTGTTCTCTTTTCTCCGACGAATCCTTAATATATTTCCGGTTGGAAGAAGCTAAAATATCACTGTTACAGTTTTTTCTGATAACTAGCTAATAATACCCACGCATTTTCGAAAATCTCATGATTTTTTGTCTATCTTTACCAGAATATCTCATGATTTTTTAATGATTTTGGAAGTTTCCGAATAAAAACAGTGAACGAGCTCGACTGTAGTAAACTTCACGTCAATGCAGTTCCGGTACCGGATTCACAGATATGAATCAATGGTTTCATTTGAACAGTAATATGGCAGAGAAGTAGCCGACAGCGAAAGAGTCGTCAGATACCGTTTTTCCGGACGACAGTGACATATGCGTCAAATATCTTTCTGCTTTTGAAGAAGCCAACGAGATATTTGACGCTCCCTTACCACATGGCTGATTTCTACCAAACGTAATTATGATCTGAACCATTATTACAACCAAATTGTGGCTGAGTATATGGATAGCGAACGGTCTACCACCATCTGGGAAAGTGTTTGATACAAAGCAAAATAATAAGCGCAAATTTAAGAAATGTCTGCGATCAAGCCGATATAAAGGGTTAGAGTGTCCTACCAGTAAGAGTGAATTGGCATTGGTTGCCAGCAGGCTCAACGTGCTCTTGCTTCCCTTCTTAAAGATTCTTCAGCTAAAGGTTATGATCTTCATATTTGTGCTCTTGATCTTTCCAAGGCTTTCGATAGTGTTGTACATAGTCAGGCTCTTTAATCTCTTTATCATATATTATATATAGGTTGTATATACCTTACTGTTATTTTTCTTCTAAAGTTTTGGTATGGTAACTCCTTTCTTCGGATTAAAACTAATGGTGCCCTTTCATCTTCTAATATTCTTGTTCGTCCGGGCGTACGGCAGGGTAAAGTGTTATCTCCTAATATTTTTAAATTTTGTATTTCAGGTATTCTTGAGAATATTTTTTCTATGTGTTTTGTTGGTTTGAGTGATATCTCCTACCTTGCTTATGCTGATGACATTCTTCTAATTATCTGGTCTAAACTCAGTCTTTCGCAGATGGTTCATAAAGTTTCTTCTTCTTTTACTAAAATCGGTCTTTCGCTTAATGCTGATACATGCGAGTATCTTTCTTTCAACATTCCTTCTTCTACTAGACCTCTAAGCTCTCAAAATTTCTCTATCCCTCATGTAGATTCGATCCGGTGGTAGGATATTACACTTACTAAATCCTAAAAGCCTGCGGGAGCGCGCTGTCCGGGATGCTAGAGTGAAAATCCAGATTGGTTACTCTAAAATTGTGGCCAATCGAGGGAAATACAATCGTGTCGCCCTTGGTAAGCTTTGCTCTACTTTCTCCGATCATTCTGTTCTTTACCTTTCTGGGCTTTACCCTATATTTAAGAAAAAAATAGCGATATTCGATCTTCTTACTACCGATTCTGTAAATTTCTTCTCTATCTTCCTCTGTGGTACAAGAATCGAAAGGTAATTAAAAAGGTTTATCTTCCGAATATTACTGAGAAGCTGACTGATCTACACAAAAGGCTCTCAGAAACAGCGTATCGGCGTTTGTCGCCTCACCACGGTTTGATCCGTTTGTTTGATTAATGTTTTGTTGACTTTCGTTGTTGTTTTACGTCTTTTTCCACTATTAATCTTCTTGATGTAAGTGGGTAATAAATAAATATTATTATTATTATTATACAGTAGCGGTATAATTTTTATTATTTTTGAACAGTGCCGTTTTCATCCGAGGTTTTCATGCATGTGGTGCAACAAAAGTGAACTATCAGTTAGCTAAAGTAACCAAGAGAAAACCAGAATTTTCGACCTTTTTTCTAACTTTTAACCCTAATGGCACTGTTCAGATCAAAACAACAGCTGCGTTCTTTGTCACGGGAGTTCTCACCGGTGGTCGTGACTTCTGACCAGTCTTATAACCCGTTTTCGAACTAACCAGTGTCCGGTTTTATCTCACCGGTGCGGACTAACCAGAACCTGCTCGTGAGCCCGGCTTCAGCGAGGAGTTAACCAGTTTTCATCAACTCACAGGTGAACCAAAAAAACACGTTTTAAGGAAAGAACCGTATACTGGTGACTAAACACCAGAGACAACCCGGAGTGCAACGAACGCAGCTAATTGTTCAAATAAGCATGCCTCTAGTATGAATTTATGGGTGTACTAAATGCAATACTTTAGTAGCTTTTGTTGTGAGGCACGTGAAGGTGAAGTCTGCTTTTCTTTTCTGTTGACTGAAATGCGTGCGTTCTTCACCCTCTTTTCGGCGGTAGGATATGACCTCAGATCAGTAACGGCAAAATTCTAAAAAAAGAGGGCATGAATGGAAAACCCGTTTGTATTTTTTATCACGTCGAAAGCCAAGGTTTCGGTTTAGGTTTCGACATAATGGAGTTTGGCTTAAACTAGTCCATATAGAACTGCATAAGCCTGAAGGGAGAACCCATTATTTTTTGCCAGGTAACACATCCTACCCGACTAAACACTTCTTCCGAAAAAACGACGGGTGAGTGACTGGACGATTCGGACGCGCCAAGGGAACAAGGAGATGAGGCAGAAAGTGCGAACTCCATTGAAAAGTTACAGCGGTATGTCGCTCCTATCTCCTAGTCTGGGGATACTACTTGGTAGTATCGACTAGTATCGGGCTTCAACACCAACAGAAGTCTTACTGACACAGTTCGAGCAACGAAATTAGCTCTGGAATGGGCAGTTTTGAGCACAGAAAGTGATGCCGAATGACTGCAAACTTGGTGGAAGATGCACAAGCCGCAGACTACCAAACTCGAGCAACTTCATTTTCTAGTTATTTATTTTCGAACTCAGTTGACATCGAGTCTGATACTGACAGTGAATATGAAAATGGCGCTGAGACAGAAGCAGATAGTGAAGAAGATAGGCGAAGGAGATGAGAAACTACACCAGCTAAGAAAAAGTATACCTGCTCGAAGCCGAAGTGCTGCGGCAAAAACTGTTCTCTGGTCTTGGTGAGAAAGAAATCATAGACATAAATATCTCAACACAAAAATGGATAGGCTACTGTTCAGATACGTGCAACACAATGTTTTGCTCCAACAACACAGCAGGATCAAGGCACAGCATCCATCTATCACCTATGTCAAATGTAGCAGTCATATTATACATTTGGTTGCATCTTATACCTGTAAGAAGCTAATAAAGGGATTGGAAGATTTGTGCCGCACAGTGTATTCCCGTTGCAACACGAGTGTAAAGAGAAGGAGTGACTTTGTTGCCTTCGAAAGGTTTAAGTAGACTTTCACTGAAATTGTACGTTTATAGGATCCTATAAGTGTGGAATCCATTTCAACTCTACTTCCAAGGCCTAGCAACTGAAGACCCTACTCATGCTAACGACCAAGCTGCCCAAGCGCTGGCTAATCCAATTGTGAGAATCCAGTTTGAATTTGAAAGCTACGTACTGGAATGAATCAACGATTTTAACAGACTGCTCCAGAGCGACAAAACACTCTGTCATCAGATAAAATAGGAAGTGGAACTTCTGATCCGTCAGTTGGCAATGAACTATATGAATGTAGGTTACATCAGAGGGACATCTGCCCTGGAGCTGGACCCTGAGAATATCGAAGAATACATTGCTGTATAAGAGGTGTATCTTGGGATGCTAGCTTATGAATCTCTGGAAAAATTACAGTCGGATCGAAGAACTCGCACTGACGACCTCTCCGTCAGTTTCGTGTACAAAAAAAACCGTCATGTTTACATCGAGGCAATCAAGTAGATACAGCAAAGATTCGTATTTGACGACGAACGATTTGACGAAATTTGACACACGCAGATCTATTAAACCCTGTGATTGCCACCGACTCGGCAGCTCCGTTGAAACTATCCAAATTTCTTTGGAAATAGCTGCCAAACCAGAATGGACGAATGGCGGGAGGTGCTGGTGTTAGACCTCCCCAATAGTTCTGAACGAATGGCGAATTCAGGACGAATGGCGGGAGGTGCTGGTGTTAGACCTCCCCAATAGTTCTGAAACTTTGGACTTCTGGAGAAAGATTCCTGAGATCAAAACTCCCACTGGAATTCCAGGCTTGCAAAAGAATTGGCTGTGATTAGGTATTTGCTTTCGTTACCGTTCCCAAAAACTGTTGTTGAACGTTTCTTTTAGTTTGTTGAAGAAGTCAAAACTGATTCTCGAAATCGCCTCTCACCAACCTTGCTGAAGACTGCCATGCAAAAAAAGATAGGGGTGAGGAGAATGAACGTTCGATCCGAACCAATAATTCTGGACCAAAAGCTGTCCAAAATGATCATGTCGTTCAAGGCAAACGCGACGGTTGAAAAGTGTGAAACACTAGTTAGCGTATTCTCGGAACTGATTGTCCAGATGAAGTGTAAGATGAACTTTTAAGATGTTTTAAAATGTGTTAGTCATTGTATTCGAAAGTACTCGGAAGATAGATTGTTTCTGTTTTTGTAATATTATTTTTTTTATGCTATATTCGGTATCCGTACCCGTGGTGATGATTTTAGCATTCTAGTCATGAGTTAGGGATTTTCTCCGAAATTTAGAAACTTTTCAGAGGAGCTATCTACTGAGTAAATGGTTTCACTCCCATCTGGTCTTTGAAACCAACTCAAAATCATTGACGATCCTCGTAAACCTATCCACAGAGCACATTATTCTGCAAGAGACAAATTTTTTGTAATACTGATTGCCTGAAGATTATTATTCTAACGATTTTTGACGGATTTTGGGGATTTCTGACGGAATTGTTGACGGATTTCTCGTTCTCGACCGTAGGAATTTGACGGATTTTTGGGCTACCAGAACGGAAAACCGGCCATCGTGAAGTGGAAACACTAGCTCCATCTCGCTTATTCGGAATGAAGCATGTGACCATAAAAGTAGACAATGAATTTACTGCACACCTAGCGGGTAGCTTACAGTACGCCCAATTAACAAATCAAGCTCTCTCTTCTTGCACAGGTGACGAAATAGTAAATTTGTAAATTAAGACCGTACTTTCAACCGAAATCCAATTAACAAAACTGCATAATTGCATCATACGAGCATCATTGCATACGGTGTTTAGTGTTGGAGCTTCGGTGTTCGATGTTGTTGTGTTTGTAAATCGCTCATAAATATGTCTCGTGGACGATAAAAATTACAGTCGGCAACATTGTAGGATTTGCCAATCCATGTGGTCTTCAGTGGTTTTTTTTTTCAATAATTACATGTTTCAAGTTAGTGAAAAAAAAAAAAAAATAATGTTCCAGAGATTATATTTGACGGTGCAAAATGGATAAGCCAGCTGCATTTTATTCGAGCTATATTATATATATATATATTGCTCGAATAAAATGTAGCTGGCTTATCCGTTTTGCATCGTCCAATATGATTCGCAGTCAGCTTGGGCCGAAGGAACATCTGTTCCAGAGATTACTGCTCTATAATTCATGTGTACGAAATTGTAAGTTCAAGATGATATGACTATTCCTTCAACTAAGCTTAAAGTTAAAAAAAAAAACAATTTCTCTCGCAGGAGCTCGAATTTTCTCATGTGAGGATACATTTAAGATAAACAAATATTTATAAGAACTTAATAAACAAGCTCCTCAACTCTCTCTATTTTCGGACTAGCTCTAACGCCCACGCTCTTATCCAGACTGAAAGAGATTATTATTTTTTTCCCCAATCAATTAAACAAGAACCGAGACGAACTTGCACCGTTGGTCACCAGCCCTTACAGACCGGATAGAGATTTGCAACCCTATCTGCTGAACCCTTACGGACTGGATAGATTTGCTAAGACCTTCGCCAGGACACCCAATTCGTTGAGGCACTCTTTGAAGGCCAGATAAAAGGACGGATTGTACTGTTTGGAAGTCAGTTCTCAGTTCAGCTCTGAGCGAGTTCGACTATGTTCTCAGTTTAATTCAGTTCAGTCGAGCTTTGAGCAAATTAAGTGACAAGTGTTTAGCACCGCATTTTTAATTCAAGGAACGAACTTTAATAAATATGATTTAATTATTTACTGACGAACTGAGTACCACCTTCTGGAAGACTAGGTTCGTAGCACCATAAACCAGTCGCCACTACTATCACGCTCGCCCGATAAAGCACCTAGACTCCCTGGTGGTTTAGGAGGACTGCATCCACGAGGAGGCAACAACGGAGGAGGGAACGGTGGAGGCGTATTCGGAGGTGAGGGGTTCGGTGGAGTTATTTAGTGTGCGAGCTCGTTTTTATGAAATGTATCTGTGTCTTCTCAGAAGTTCTTGTTTAAGCCTACTGTTCAGCTTTGGGAGTTCGTAGCCCCTCAGTTGCAGCATGAAGCGATTTTGGGTAGGGATCTTCCTGAATTTTGGTGGATTTCAGGTATTACGGATCAGGACCATTTGAGCGAATCAGCGAATTTGTCCAAATTAGCGGCCAGAGCGCTGCTGTTGTCGAACTTCTGCTACATCAGGAGATGGATATTTTCTTAAAACCTCTCCCAAGGGTCCCTAATCCGTATCCTCTATTCAGATTCGAGAAAATTCATAACGTGTACTTGCGGGTCTGGCGAGACCGCCACGTAGACTACAACTTTTGTTGACTGTCACGTGACGAACCTTGTACATTCCGAAAAGTCCATTGCGACGTGGTTGAGAACCTCTATCGAAGCTGCCAGAGATGCCCGCCAACTGTTGAGTTGGGACGGGCGAATGATACGGAGTATCCAACCCATTGCACCGGAGGCGCGTCTTAAAGTGCCATTCATTTCATTTTGCCAGTGTGCTCAATAAGTCAATTACATTTCGATAGTAAGAAACTAGTCTTCTACCCAGTAAGTTCAGGTCGTCCCGCATTGTGCCGCATTGGGCTAGGAATTCATTTTTATTTAGAACACTTGAGGCAAAAATGATCGTGGAACCTTGAGGATCATGTCTCTTTTAGTACGAAGTAATTTTTCGATTTTTTCGAACTGTTTTTTACGATGCACACTTTAAGGGTGATGGAAATTCATTTGCAAGCAAACCACTTGAGACATAAAAGATTGTTGACCCCTTGGAAGTCATGAAAATGTATTTTTTACTCAAGAGAATTCTTGTGTACTTTGCGGTTAAGGTGATTATTTTCAGGAATTCATCTGAACGCTGAACCGTTGAGTCAAAAATGATCACGGACCCTTCTAGAACATGAAAATCTACTTGATGTAAAAAAAAATTCGGTTAAGATACGCCTTAAGGGTACTAGGAATTCTTTTGTAAGTAAAACCATTTGTAGCATAGACGAGAAAATCAGAGGTGTGTTCTTTCCCAATTATCAAGTTCCAATAAGACATGATCACAAGTTTCAAAGTTTTGGATGCCTCAAGTTTCGGATTTCCCTCCCTCCATTCTCAGCCCCCCCACCCACCAGGATGATCGTATCTGGGAAGTGGCTATTTCCAGGTTGATCTTATCGGGTCTCTAGTGCATCAGCCAAGTTTCCACGTCCTAGCACATCTAGAAGTACCTTGAGTCACAATCACCGAGATTTCGGATCCCCTTCCAACTCCCCTCTTGATCCTGGATCCGGCCCAATTCTGTAAACGATGTAAAAGATTTAAATTTCTCCTTCCAACTCCCACAAAGTCACTGGATTCGATCCGGAGTCACGAGATAGTAAGTTTCCTAAAGATCCGATTGAATGCTCGAAATTCCACTCCCGGTTACGGAAGGTTGCATCGGGAAAACGATTAATCGTAAGTCAATCTGGTCGGGTTCCTGATCCGCCTGCTAAATTTCGTCAGCGCATCTGGAAGTAACTTATCTCGAGACAACCGGAATTCCAGATCCCCCTTCTCCCCCCCCCCCCCAGAGTGCCCGAATCCGGTCTGATCCTGTAAACGATGTATCTAAACGTTCGAGTGTCATAAAAGCAAGTTCAAAAAATAGGACTGCGAAAACTCATTGAAGCGTGGGGGTGCTTCAACCCCCCTCCCTTTCGAGCCGCCCGAGTGCTGAGGGAAATTTTGAACAAAGGTGGAATCATACGTAGACTATGAAAGAAGTAAAATATGTAAGGATCCTGAAAACCGTAAAGGCAAAGAGACATCAAACGTTAATACACAGAAGTCGCCGTCAAACATAAACACGTACTTTCGGACGATCGGCAAAGGTTCGTTAGTAGTGTACTTCAGCAACATGGCGATATTGTCATTTGGTCGGTCCCGAGCGCAGACACAAATCGTTATTCATTCCAGTGTGCAAAGAGATATACTCGCCAGACAGAATAAGTGAGAACTATACACAAACAAAAAGTCTCCGGAAGAAAACTGGATCGAGTAGCGCGAAAACAGTGATCATAACTTTACACTAGTAAGTACCAGTGGTAGTAAGACATGTTTGGTAATTTCATAATGAGAAAATGTGTTGCAGACCCACGGATAATGATGTAACTGAGGGTTGTTCCGATAAGATTATTAATAAAATTTACTGGTGAATTCAGAGTATTTCAATTAAACTTCTTCTCTTCTTTGGCAGAGAAAGGGGATGTAAAATGCAGAGCGGTCTTTTTTAGAAGCAAGTGTTTCGCTCTGGTTAAAAATGGAGTCGAAAAGGATTTCATCGGCATTTTCCAGTCAAAACGGTTTTTGTCTTCCGAGCGGTTAGCACTCTGGTTTACAGAATAATGGAAATTGGAAATTTAAATATGCAGAGCTGGCCATGAAAATCGACTCTGGTGCTCTGGGCATTTGTTCTTTGTTGGAAGAGCGGACTACAAGGCTACTGGCATTCGCGGTGAAAGGTGCCTTGCAATTGCTGTTGGATAATAACCGTTGCTGATTTGGATCTTGTTGCCTGGTTTTAACCTTGTACCTGCGCAGTTGGAATATAGGCCTTGTTCTTCAAGAAGACAGGGCCTTGTTATGTAAGTTTCTTTCTTGTATATATTGTCTTCATATGAAGTCAACATGGCGGAGAACAGTGATCCCCCAATCCGTAGGGTTCCAGTTGATGAACTGCTTTTCTTCCTTGTTAACAAGATGAATATTCTGCCTAAGGATGTATTTACTAGCCTGTGTGATAACGTGTATAAGGCCGATGATGCTATTTCGTCCCTACCGAAGCTTTGTCATGTCCTGTCTACAGATGGTCGCAGTAGTTTCGACGATATTCTTACAACTACTCGTCGTACAAAGAACCAAAGGCTAAACGATCTGTACATGATTTCGCAACAATGAGACCAGCAAGATTTTCTGAGATTCGCAGCGACGAATATGAATCGGATCCTATCTCAATCTTAACAAATAGCGATTTTGAATTTATCACATACTCAGTCTAAATCCCAAGACTTCTCTCCCTGCTGCGGTGAATTCATTTCAGCCATAAGCCAACGATGCTGCTGCTGCCGTCACGACGCCGCAGGCGCCTGCTGTTACCGGAGAATCGTCGTCACCAGGGGTCTCCGACGCTCGTGATAAATCTGCTGCTAATGAAGCGGATGCCAGTTGGCATGTGCTAGGTAGGAAAAATAAGCGTAAACCCTACGGGCAAGGGGCCCTCTCGCCTGCAAGGGTGAACAAGAATCCACAAACAAGCCGCTCAGCGGTTAAGGAAAGTTGACGTTCGGCTATAGTGTTAAATAACCCTGGTCTGAAATCGGTGCTACAAAAAAAAAGTGAAATTATTTCTCTCTCGTTTCGTTACTGAGACGGCCGACAATGTGATGGTCCAAGCTGTGAGCAATAGACTGAAGTGTAAGTCAAAATGTGGCCTCGTTTGTTCTCACGGTACCGGCTACTGTATCTTCGACAGTTTTAGACCAGTCCTTTTGGCCACCGGGGGAACGTATGTCAGAAGATTTTTCGAACGGAGCGTACCTTGCCCAGTATCTACGCCGCCCGTAAGGGACCAGGCTCGCATAAATTAAATGGCTTACATATCAGTAACAACATTTAATTGCCACTCGGTGTAAACTTTGCAGTGTAACTTTGCTGCAGTAAAAGCACTGTGTGATAGTTGTGATTTGGTTTTTCTACAAGAAACCATGCTGATGGATTTTGATGTGAATTTCTTGAATCGTAATCGTAATAGCTTTATTCCGGCCAAAGTCCATAATCTAAACTCTACAATACAAACTTAAACAAAACATAATATTAAGCAGAAAAACAATTACATTTAACCAACTTCAGGTTCGTATAGCTGCAGCCAGATAGGCAGAGACAAACGGAGTGCCGCACAGGAAAGAACGAGAACATTTTTATTTTCTGATGAAACGAGTCGCTCACGTAGGGATATATTGCATGTGTGTTGAATCTGTGCGAAATTTTTCAATCGTCGAAGACTTTGGAAGCGCTGGCGAACCGTGGCAGCCCGAGAAGGAAACGGAAGCTATCACTGTATGCCGCGAGGCATACAATAGAAGAACTAGAAAAAATAGAAGAACAAAAAGATCGAAACAAAAAAGTTTTTACATCTGGTGAGCAATGATAAAACATAAAAATTTTGTACACAACGATTGCCGAAGAAAAGCCAGGTTTCCGGAAGAAACCAAAGGAAAAGTTGATCTGTGACGTTACATGGAAGCTGATTGATGAACGAAAGGCGCTCAACCATGCCACGCTCACAGCTACGACAAGGAACGCAGAGATGACAACAACACATCTCTACAAAGAAAAAGACCAAGACATGCAAAAGAGTTCAAGAAAGGACAAGAGACAATTTCTTGAAAAGAAACCAGCTTTGGCTGAAGAAGCTGCTAGGAAGGGTGATTCCAAGACTGTCTAACGATTGAAAAATGAGATGGTAGGAAAGCAAAGCAGCCGAATCACACTTGTCAAGAACGAAAATGGAGTTATCATTATCTGACCCCAAAAAGGGGGCTTCCCCTTTCGAAAAACTTTTGAATAGACCGAGAACCTGTGACCGAGAAAATGTACCTGATATCTCTTTTATGCAAATAGACATCAATACTGACCATCCAAGGACCGAGGAGATCATGCTTGCAGCAAAGAAGCTTAAAGAAGGTATAGATGGGATCTCAGCAGAACTGCTGAAGTACTGAGTTAGCACCTGCATATACATTTAGCTCGCCCTTTCAACAAAATAGGCACCGAGTTCTAGAGCCTCCAACTCCGTGCCTTGCCCTAAATCTGTGCCTAGGCATTGGTGTGAACGGTGACACTGGGCAAGTGCCTAGACATTTATGCTTGGCTAGGCCTGCTTGTGAACGGGGCTTTAACGAAGCCATGCTGTGGCAAACCATCCTGACGATCACAGGCTACTCCAAGGAGGATGTTTCATTGATGCTGCCAGACACGGTATTGGAGACTCTGAGGTTGCACTCGTTCTCTGCACAATTAGGTAGCAAGAATAGAGTTCAGTTAAGGCACGCAAATCCTTCGAGGACTTTTGAAATGTGTTTTTATTTTTGTAGATTTGTTGATTTCAAGGAGACATAGCGCTCAGACCTGTGTGGATACTTCGCAGTCCCTTGTCTTGATTATGAGTGAGCGGTCAGACATGACACTACAGGAAGTATGTGTACATTCTATTTAGATAATAAAAAAAATTTGTGATAATTTTAGGATAATATTAACTGTTATAAATATGTTCAAAAAAGATTATTACTATTCAACGTCGAAGTCAGCTGTTCCAACTGATGGGGGGTGATTTCCTTCGTCGTCGCTTCGAAAACTGTTTGAATTTCCAACATCAGCTGGTTCCAAAACGTCTGTGTATAACTTGCTGCTTTTGCCATCGGTGGAATGGAACAAGTCGTCAAAACAAGACGAAGCATCTTGATCACAACCGAGACTGGACATGTTGTCATTTTCTGTACTATTAAAACAAGACTGATAATTTCTGCAAATTACACAGGAGTTTTATACTAACAGAGTAGAAACTTGATCATCTACCATCTGGTCGTACTACATTCTCTTATCGGATACTTTGTTCTCTTGACCTTGCGCCGGCCACTTGGCAATAAATAACAGCAATTAAGTTGGAGACCAGATGCTATGACGTCATCTCCCAACTCCACGCACTGATATCCTCACTTTAGCGATAAGGAATAACCTGACTGCTGCGGCTGCTGCTCCCTAAACCAAGTGGTGCTCCTGGGGCGGAGCCCCTGGACGCGCCGCCTTTAAGAAATAATCTGACTGCTGCGGCTGCAGTTCCCTAAACCAAGTGGTGCTGCGGCTGCAGTTCCCTAAACCAACGCGCACGGAGATACGGGAAAAGGCGGGGGACCCAGGGTCCACTTTTTTTAAACGATCCGCCTTTTCCCGTAGCTCCGTGCGCGGCCTGGGGCTCCGCCCCAGGCACACACTTGGTTTAGGGAACTGCAGCAGCCGCAGCAGTCAGATTATTTCTTAAAGACGTTAGATTATATTGTAGGTAATAAAAATAGGTACACAACAAACTAGAGCGAGCACTCCTTCGAGATATTTAAAAATTATATTGGACTACTGAGCGTCAACCACGTATTAAGTAGCGGTTAACACAGAATATAACTGGTATTGGGGGCATTTACGCCTACGGTTGAACTGAGTCAAATTGGTAGTTAGTTAGAGAAGTGATTGCAAAAGGTTTAGTATATGGGTAGAAGTAGACTATAGGAAATGTGACGTAAGTTGTCAATACCTTAGTGCCTCAAGTGATCAGTCTACACTGAAAAAGTCCGTCCTAAATCGGAGAGAGCAAAACTGAGTTCTCTATATATGGTGTACCACCCGTAAAAGAGCAAATACTTCCAGCGGTGGAATCGCGAAGCTGTCCCCAAGTCGATTGCTCCAGAAGAACCTCAACTCTACCTTTACGGAATGTTTTACATTTATCGAGTGCAACCAATCCACCTCGCCGTTGCGTGATTTTTTTCCATACCAGGCAAAAGCTGCACCTAACGAAGTCTCCCCAACTCGACTGCTGCGGAAGAACCTCAACTCGACCTTTACTCCTTTATGGTAAAGCAGCTTGGCACCTACTTCCGAAGTACATACCAAACCGAACTAGTTCTGTTAAAGACAGCGAAATATGACGCCATTTGTCACTACCCTAGTGACTTAAGTGATCATCGGAGAGAGCAAATTTGCGCTACTTTTAAAATTTACAAACAGGTGAAGGCCAATGGTAATAATAGGAGAAAACCAAGTTCGTATTTGACAGAGCAAACCGGATACGGCAGCTGAATTTCAACAAGTTCAGATATATTCAGATATCCGTTTTGCGCTGTCAAATATTCAGATACGGATTCAGCATATGGTTTACCCTATGGCCTACGTCGTATCTCCTTCCTTCTTACGCATCCCACAACAGAGACTATATGACTTTCTGTTATTTTTTTAAGGACATGTTTTTGACCGTTTAGTATGGTGTAGTTTTTATGGCACTTGCAGCTCCGCTCAAGTGCCATATACCGATCACTTTTCGGTCAGTCGGATGTCAGGCCACTGGTCTCGAGTTAGGATACTTCCAGAAGTGCTAGGACGATGAAACTTGGCAGGCATATTAGGGAACCGACCAAACAAACTTGGAAATAGTCATTGCCACTTGCCCTCTGAAGTTTGGGACAGACCTAGTCAACAGACCTAGTCCTCCGAGCACAGCAGATATCCCACCCCTTTCCTGAAACTTCAAATCAATACGGAAGAGCGTGTTTTCTTACCCTAATCTAATCAACTTCAAATAAAACTTTTGCTTTTAACAAATTTTCCGGTTTGGCCTGATTCCGGCCGAACAAGTTGTCCTGGTAGAAAATACTGTTCCCATACGGGTTCAGCATGTCTTCTTACCCCTTAATCGAGCATCTAATCAACTTAAAACAAAACTTTTACTTTGAACAAACTTTCCAGTTTTGGCCGAATTCCGGGTGAACTACTTGCCCAGCGAAAAAATGGTTTTCACCATCGTGTTCAGCACGTCTTCTTATCCCTAAATCGACCATCTAATCAACTTCAAATAAAACTTTTACTTTTAACAGACTTTCCGGTTTTGGCCGGATTCCGGGCTAACTACTTGTCCGGCGAACAAAAGTGTTTCACCACCATGTCAGCATGTCTTCTTATCCCTAAATCGAACATCTAATCAACTTCAAATAAAACTTTTACTTTTAACAAACTTTCCGGTTTTGGCCAGATTCCGGGCGAACTACTTGTCCGATGACAAAATAGTTTTCACCATCGTGTTCAGCATGTCTTTTTACCCCATAATCGATTAACACATTATATGTTTAAAAATATTTCATTTGCCGCTTAAATTAAACCCCCTCCCCCACCCCTAAATTTAGGGCTACGGAGCCCATCTACGAACTTGACCTTACTCTTGACCCAAACAATCCTCACACCAAGTTTCATGAAAATATCTCATTCCCTTAGAGACTTATAGTGCTTACAGACGGACAGACGGACAGACGGACGGACGAACAGAAAAAAGCAAACTCATCAAGCTTTTTGGGATCCCAAAACGTAAGTGGAGGTATACCTATGACATCGCAAAAATGTCCGTCTGTCCGTCTGTAAGCACGATGACTCTCGAAGGCAATGAGATATTTTGATGAAACTTGGTGTGAGGATTCATTGGGTCAAGGGTAAGGTCAAGTTCGTAGATGGGCTATGTAGCTCCATATTTAGGGGTGGGGGAGGGGGTTCAATATAAGGGACAAACAAAATATTTTTAAACAGCTAATGTGATAGTCGATTATGGGGTAAGAAGGCATGCTGAGCACGATAGTGAAAACCATTTTCACGACGGACATGTAGTTAGTCCGGAATCCGGCAAAAGCCGGAAAATTGGTTAAAAGTAAAAGTTTTATTTGAAGTTGATTAAATGGTCGATTTAGGGGTAAGAAGACATGCTGAACACGATGGTGAAAACAATTTTCTCGCCGAACATGTAGTTAGTCCGAAATCCGGCGAAAAACGGAAAGTTCGTTAAAAGTAAAAGTTTAATTTTAAGTTGATTAAATGTTGGATTTATGGGTAAAAAGACATGCCAAACACGATGGTGAAAATCATTTTCTCGCGGGACAACTAGTTCGCCCGGAATCCGCCAAAACCGGAAAATTTGTTAAAAGCAAAAGTTCGATTAGATGACAGATTAAGGGGTAAGAAGAGAGGCTGGGTCGGTATATGACAATGGTTTTTTACCCGGGCATATAATTATTCCGGAATCCGGTTGTAACCGGATTTTTTTTTTTTTTTTAAGTCAAACTTTTATTCAAAGTTGATTAGATGTTTTTGGGATCCCAAAACGTAAGTGGAGGGATACCTATGACATCGCAAAAGTTGTCCGTCTGTCCGTCCGTCCGTCCTTCCGTCCGTCCGTCCGTCTGTAAGCACGATAACTCTCGAAGGGAATGAAATATTTTGATGAAACTTGGTGTGAGGGTTCGTTGGGTCGTCGGACCAGTCAAGTTCGTAGATGGGCTTTGTAGCTCTACATTTAGGGGTGGGGGAGGGGATTCAAATTACGGGACAAACAAAATGTTTTTAAACAGCTAATGTGATAGTCGATTATGGGGTAAGAAGACATGCTGAACACGATGGTGAAAACCATTTTGTCATCGGACAAGTAGTTCGCCCGGAATCCGGCCAAAGCCGGAAAGTTTGTTGAAAGTAAAAGTTTTATTTGAAGTTGATTAGATGTTCGATTTAGGGGTAGGAAGACATGCTGAAGACGATGGTGAAAATTATTTTCTCGATGGACAAGTATTTCGCCCGGAATCCGGCCCAAACCGGAAAGTTGTTGAAAGTAAAAGTTTTATTTGAAATTGATTAGATGTTCGATTTAGGGGTAGGAAGACATGCTGAAGACGATGGTGAAAACTATTTTTTCGACGGACAAGTATTTCGCCCGGAATCCGGCCCAAACCGGAAAGTTTCTGAATTTTAATTGTAAAAATGTTCAGGGAGTCTGGCGAAGACTGGATCTGGCTAAGACAAGACCCTGTTGTCTGGATCAGATATTGAATTTTTGGGATCCCATCGAAACCTTTGGTCTTGTTTATAGGGATAAGGAGCTACCCTGGTTTTGTTTCTGATTTTTTTTTTTTGCTGGACTAGTAGTTCGGTTGGAAATCGGCAGGAAGTCTCGGCCAGTATCGTCAAAATAGATATGGCTTAAAGAGTTATATCTGAACTTGGTTTTCTCTGATGATTAGCCTTCCAAGACAGGATCTGGCGAAGACAAGACCCGATTGTCTGAATCAAATATTAGATTTTTGGGATCCCATCGACACCTTTGGTCTTGTTAAGAAAGGCTATGCAGCAAAGTGCGATAACTGGAGGGGCATCAGTCTCCTTTCTATCCCGGGGAAACTATTCTCACAGATAATCCTTCGTCGCATCCAGACAGCCTTAGATAAGCACCTGCGAGACGAGCAACATGGCTTCCGCCCATCTCGCTCCTGCACCGACCTTATATACGTCCTACGCATGATGATCGAGGAATGCAATGTATGGAGGCAAAAGATGTACCTTGTCTTTGTGGATTTCGAAAAAGCCTTCGATTCAATACACCGAGATTCGTTATGGAATATCATCTGATATTACGGCACCAGAAAAACTTGTATCCTTGAACATTGCCTTATATGAAAACACCGAGTGCTCCGTTCGGACCCACGAAGGAAATACAAGGTATTTCCATATCATGTCCGGTGTCAAACAGGGGGGTGTCCTCTCCCCATTGCTTTTTGGGATCCCAAAACGTAAGTGGAGGGATACCTATGACATCGCAAAAATGTCCGTCTGTCCGCCTGTAAGCACGATAATTCTCGAAGGCAATGAGATATTTTGATGAAACTTGGTGTGAGGATTCATTGGGTCAAGGGTAAGGTCAAGTTCGTAGATGGGCTATGTAGCTCCATATTTAGGGGTGGGAAAGGGGGTTCAAATTACGGGACAAACAAAATATTTTTAAACAGCTAATGTGATAGTCGATTATGGGGTAAGAAGGCATGCTGAGCACGATAGTGAAAACCATTTTCACGTCGGAACATGTAATTAGTCCGAAATCCGGCGAAAACCTACAGGAAGTCTCGGTCAGTATCGTCAAAATAGATATGGCTTATAGAGGTATATCTGAACTTGGTTTTCTCTGATGATTAGCCTGTCCAAGACTGGATCTGGCGAAGACAAGACCCGATTGTCTGAATCAAATATTAGATTTTTGGGATCCCATCGACACCTTTGGTCTTGTTGTCCTTGTAATCGATTACGTGCTCCGAGACTGCACGGGGTTTGGTATCCAAATCTTCGACAATAAACGACTAGCAGATTTTGATTTCGCCGACGACATCACCCTGATGGAGGCAAACAAGGAAAGGGTCCAGGATCTTCTCGAAGTAATCCGAGAGAAAGCTAGTCTTTTGGGACTAAAGATCAACTCGGAAAACACAAAAAGCAAGGCAACGAGTGACTCACCACTGGGCATAAAGTGTGGGGATAATAAAGTAGAGCAGGTACTGGATTTTAGATACCTTGGAAGTACAATCGAACGAACTGGATCCAGCGAAAAGGAGGTGCAGTCTAGGATTGGACAAGCCAGTGGAGCTTTTAATCGACTAAAGCCAGTGTGGCGATCGAAAAAGCACTCCCTGAAGCTGAAAATGAGGCTGTTCAACAGTAACGTCATCTCCGCCCTCCTTTATAGCTGTGAATGTCTTCGCAGAATACTGAACATTTGCTGGAGGTACCACACGACCAACCAGACAGTTCGCTATATCTTGCGCCAGCCCCTGGTAACTGATGTCATACGCCAGCGAAGATGGCGCTACTTGGGGCATGTTATCCTAATAGCGGAAGATACACTCCCCGGAACGGTACTAGAGTGGCAACCAGAGGGAACTCGAAGAAGAGGAAGGCCGAGGAATACACTTCGTCGTATTTACCAGCGGGACCTAAACACATCGGGTCTTCACACATCGGGAAATCTTTCTTGTATATACTGTTTGACTAAAAGATACCATATTTGGGCTATGCCTATGAGAGACTGTATCTGGTTTACATTAAATGATTTGAATTTGGATTTGAATTTGAACATCAGTTCGATAGTCCAACCCCACTGGGAAGACGTCTGGGCAGCAGCACATATGAGGGACGACTGGCGGCTCTTTCTGGACGCCCTGGGTACCTCTGGCGGCACAGGACGAACTAAGGTCTAAGGTACAAATACAAATACCAAATAGCCTGCAGGGTTACATACCTTGGACTTTAGGAAAACCTCGGAATCAGAATACGTACATCCGTCAAATACTGTTGGTAGTCTTCTCTACCTCCCCACTTCTTCAGAGCGTGTGTCTCAAGCACCGGGATACCGCTGACACAGGTTAACAAAAAGGCGGCGAAAGTCGGGCCAACTAACACCATAAGCCACTGCCAACCTGAAAGAAAAGCAGGGGTCACCTTTCTTTTATTTTATATACTGCGCTTTCCGAAAAAGCGGGTGAAAAATAAATTACTTACTCAAGTACAGGACTTAATAACCAACCTCAGACAAGATTTCAAATTTCCAGATAAGTCTTTCATTCACAATAATCCATCTCGCTTAAAAAGAACAAATAAACGTCACAAACATGCTAGACTGAAGACAATTGAATTGTTTACATATTGGACAAATAAATATTACTTCAATTGTTCTACTTAAACAAATTTTTCTTTCCAAAAAGATCCCTTCATTCTAACCTTACCTCGATTGACTTAAAATTGATAAAAAAGGTAGAGTTAGCAAAGTCAATGGCCAGAAAATCTCTTTTCAAAGCAGCTTCAGACTAAGAAAAGGCACAGAATTGGAATATTTTTGGACACATGACTTTGAAAGAAGTCATATTTTGCCTCTTGGCTGTCAGAACAGCATGTACATTTCCCTTTAATGTTTTCGCGGCAAAAACCGGAGTAGTGTAAAAATCGAGGTCAGGTAGGCTACCCCTCCGGTACACTGCTGAAAATGTGAGGCAGTTAAGCCGTTGAATTTAGGTTTGGAGGTACAAACACAACCGCAGCTGAGGTTGCTAAGAAAGTTTTGTCTGCTCTTGACATGCTAACCATCACGGGTTTTGAGTATCATCTGCTGTTGCCCATATAAAAAAATGGGGTGCCAAACGAATCATTATGTGAAATTCTTAGTCTCTGTTCAGTTATCTTTCGTATCTATTTTGCATTTGCAGAGACTGGCCAAACCTAGCTACTAAATGCAACAAATCAAATCTCACTCACGCTTTTTCAGGGATTCGAAATATAGCCTAACACAGGTCTTGCCTATTGATAACTTATCCAAGTGAATGTTGCATTTTTTAACAGGTTTGGTCACTGGTAGTGAAATTTAGTTTTTCATACATCTTAACACGAGTAATGTAATTATCAAGAAAGATAACTTTTATCACAGGAGGTCACTCTTTTCTGGTTCCACAACGACCTTCCCAAATTGAATTCCTTTGAACAGCTGATACCTAGTATGGCATAGTCTGTGGGCTTTATACATCATCCTGTCGGAACTAGAAAAAATTCCTTTCAACGTAGTTCCAATTTTTCACTAAACTTTCTTGCTCGAAATTAGGTACTCTTCAGGACATCCATGATCCAAACCTTCAAATCCATCTTGACCATGTTCCCCAACAGAGGTTGAATTTAATAAGAAATTAAGAAGCAATAATCCCGACGCTAAACGCTGCAAGATGTTAAGTTTGCTACAAGAGGTTAAGTTTTTTTAACTAGCTTAAAACAAAGATAACCAAGTCGGGTTTTTAACCTACTTTCAACCAGTTTATCGACCACTTTCAACCAGGAAAGCAGATAAAATACGTACTTAGCGTTTGTATTTGTCCTACAAATTAAGCACAACTAGCAAAGCCTAGCCTATGCTTCTTTGAAAGTTAGGCGGCTTTAAACGATGTCATCCACATCCACCTCAACCAATGGTTTCAGCTGAGACTTAATGTTTTCTCCAGTGCTCCAACATTCGAATAACAAAGAACTCCCTGTATTACTTTTTAGAGGAAATAGGCTAGGCAAAGCAAATAGGCAACCAAAATCCCTCTTTGGGATCCCAAACCTAAGTGGAGGGGTACCTATGACTGTGTAAAAGTTGTCTGTCTGTCCGTCCGTCTGTCAGCAGTATAACTCTCGAAGGGAGATATTTTGAAGTAAGAAAGTAATTTATTTCTGACCCGCCATTTGAAAAGTCTCTAAAATAAAACAAAAGAATTAAATAAAACACAACGCATAGAATATATAATTATTTATTAGAAGTAGCTTGGTGTGAGCATCTTTTAGGTGAAAGGACAGGTTGAATTCGTAGATGGGCTCTGTAGGGAGGGGGGAGCCATTAAAGGCAGAACAAAATACATTTTAACAGCTAATGAGATTGTGGGTTCAGGGGTAAAGATATATGATGAACATGTAGGCTAGCGAGAGTTGGCTAAGAGATATCTCCTATACAACGGAACTTACTTACTTACTCAAATCACTCAGCAGCCCTGAGGGAAATAAATGAATAAATAAATAATACTAAGAAATACACAGGAGGCGAAATTTTCGGACTCGCCTTTTTTCTCTCAAAACTCAACTATTTCTCACAGAATAATAGTGAACAGTGAAAAGGCAAGCGAGAAGTTTCAGGTGGCAAATTTATGATCGGATTTTCTTTTGGTATTCCATCATTCCAGGGTTCCAGCAAAATATAAACTCGTCTGTCTGTGCCCATGATAACTTCTGAATGGCCGAGATTTCCACTGAAACTGATATCTTGTCGGAACCATTAGGTAAATTTCTTTGTCAATAAGCTGAGAAATTCGGGTAGATTGCCTAAACTAACTTCCAGTAAATTCCAGGAAACAAGTTCCCTGGGACACGTTCCGGTGGATTGTCTGAGCTAAATTTCGGTAAATTCCTTGAGCCAAATTCCGATTAACTCCCTGATCTACTTGTAGTAAATTCCCTGATCAAACTTGCAGTAAATTCCCTGAG
Source organism: Branchinecta lynchi (assembly GCA_023053575.1). Lineage (NCBI taxonomy): Eukaryota > Metazoa > Arthropoda > Branchiopoda > Anostraca > Branchinectidae > Branchinecta > Branchinecta lynchi. The sequence continues at coordinate 27,272,234 of JAKZAP010000007.1, read as the reverse complement.
ACAGGTTCCGGTTGATTCCACAAGCAAAATTCCGGTACATTTCCTTAGCAATAGTCCAGTAAAACGAGATTTCCGTAGCAATAGTCCAGGTACATTTCCGTAGCAATAGGACCTACGTAATCAGATTTCGTGAAACTACTTAAGACTGCACAGACATTTCCTTTTAACATTTTTGAGGCCAGTTTCGAGGTTATGTACATTCGAGGTTGGGTACCTCTCCTGAATTAAACCAAATGAAAAATTATACAACCTTGTGATAGTGCAGTATCAATTTCCCTTATCTTCTCACTATAAGTAATTTGGTAATTAGGGGGGCGATGGTAAGTGACGTCCTCGTCTTGCCCCTGGGGGGTTAGGAGTTACGCTTGGTACTTCTGGCATTTGTTTACATTGTGTTTGCTTTGTTTCAGTCTGCTTGCATTTGTAGCATGGTTTGAACTAAGCTTCAGCCCCGTGGTAAGAACTGTTCTCCAAAGACCCCGGATAGCCTTGCGTAGTGGTGTTCATGCCGATGACTAGTTGCGTTTTTTGTCTCTGGTTCCTGTTCCGGGTTCTGCGTTCACAGTTGTCTGGTTTGGGAAAAAAACGGTGTTTTGCTTACGCTGTTCCGTGTTTCGTGTTTTGTCGCTGTTCTGACGAAAACACAAATTTAGGATCCTGAGCATTTCTTAAGCGAAAAATCTGTTAAACTGCAAATTATATTCAAAAACGACCATATTTTAGGATCCAGCTTTATCGTCCAGACTTCTGCAATGCTTTCTTTTCTATCTGTCAATCTCTCTGCAATTTTCTACCTGAACAGTGATAAAACATGATAGGAGAGCAAGTTCCGTGTTTTGCAAAACAGACAGCGGAACAGAGAACACGGAACACAGAACAGCGTACAAAAACAGAAAAATGAGAAACAGCGTGTTCCGTGTTTTGACAAGAACGGGAAAAACATAAAACAGAGATAAAACAGCAAACAGAACAGAGACAAAAAAACGCAACTAATGACACTCTCATCCTGCTAACCTAAACTTACCCCCTCCAGCAGCGGCTGAAGGCAGGCTGGCAGCTAGGACACCTGATGGCGGCTGGATGTGGTCCATGATCGAACCTCTTGAATTGAAATATCCGTGACGCAAACAGTTGCCTGCAAGGTTGTTCTAGTCCAAGCCAATGAGCCTCTGTCAGCTGAGAATTACTCAAATGCCTGTAAGGTCTCTCAGATCCAAGGCATTTGTAGTCCATCAATAAAGAGTCAATTTACTGAAAAGATTGAACTGGAACCCAGCAAATGGCCAAGAGAATTGTCCAAAAGATGTAGGAAGATCCTGCATACCAAGCAATAAAGAATTTGTTTGGAAAATCCCCAATAAAAGAGTGGTATTTTCATCAGCTGTATTTAGAGTGATGGTTTACCATCAACTGTATGATATATATTATTGAGAGATACAGACAATGGGCCATTTGTGGCCATAACTGTTGGCCTACCCGCATAATAGTAGCCTAATAATTTGGTAATTAAATGCGTTGTGGTTGTTGACCTATGGACCAAGTATCACCTTTGAGGAGAGACGGGTGCTTAATACAAAAGCCACTGCTGCTATATCATAGTGCTGTGCTCTGTCACATCTTCTTCTTGCATAGGTTATCTCTTCTACTATAATAAATCACATCACAGAAAAACAAGACCTAAGGTTTCGATGGGATCCCAAAAATCTAATATTTGATCCAGACCACTGGGTCTTGTCTTCGCCAGATCCAGTCTTCGCCAGGCTAATCATTAGAGAAAACCAAGCTCAGATATACCTCTATAAGCCAAATCTATTTTGACGATACTGACCGAAACTTCCTGCTTTACTTCTGCAAATTTTCCGGTTTCGGCTGAATTACGAGCGAACTACTGGTCCAGAAAAAAAAAATCAGAATCGAATTCAGCGTACGGTATCTTCTTATCTCTATAAACAATATCTAATCAATTTCAAACAAAACTTTAGCTTCTAAACAAAACCGAGTTACAACTGGATTGTGGACAAATTATATGTCCGGTGGAAAAAATTAGTGTCATATACAGACTCAGCGTCTTTTCCTACCCCTATATCTGCCATCTAATCCGCTTCAAATAAAACTTAATACTTTAAAAAAAAATTCCGGTTTTGGCCGGATTCCGGGTGAACTAGTTGTCCGGGTAGAAAATGCTTTTCACATAAATTTTCAGCATGTGTACTTACCTTTAAATCGAACATTTAATCAACTTCAAATCTAACTTTTACTTTTAACCAACTTTCCGTTTTTTGCCGGATTCCGGGCGAACTACTTGTCGGACGAGAAAATGTTTTGCATATTCGTGTTTAGCATTTCTTCTTACCCCATAATCGACTATTAGCTGTTTAAAAATATTTTGTTTGCCCCTTAATTTGACCCCCCCCCCCCCCCCCCTAAATATAGGGCTACAGGGCCCATCTACGAACTCTACCTTATTCTTGACCCAAAGAATCGTCATACCAAGTTTTATCAAAATATTTCATTCCCTTCGAGAGTTATCGTGCTCACAGACGGACGGACGGACAACTTTTGCTATGTCATAGGTATCCCTCCACTTACGTTTTGGGATCCCAAAAACAGAAATTTGCTCACCGTAGGGCCCAGGTGACAACAAATCCTGCTTGAATCATACACCTGATGCTGCTTCATTTTCCAGTCAGCCCAAGGTCTAATGCGACAATCGGAATGAAAGTTGATTCACCTGATAAAAATGCAGCAGAGTTAGCAGAAGCCAGGTCATTAGTTTTCAAGATATCTAAGAATCTGAGCTGTGTCCTGGTATAAGGCTAGCTGTCGCTAAAGACTGGTTCTTTATTGTCTTCAGCTTTATTCACCAGAGCATAGATGCACTGCAATCATAAGGTTAGTATGCCATCTATCACAGGCAATACAATTTAATAAAAATGAAATATATATTACCAAGATTCTGGGCTAATCCTTTTCACACTTAGCGAAATATGAATGTACTTTACTGGTAACCCCTAACACGATTACAGGACACAAGGAAGGGGCCGAACAATCAAAAATAGAAGAAAACGTAAACAAAACAAGAAATAAACAAATAACACATGCAAACGCACACATTTAGAAAAGTTAACTCTTCCAACTATGACTGCTAGTGTTAGGGCTTTGCAAAGTATTATCTGAACTGCTAATCAGCTATGACTCTAAGCTCTGTAAGCACTATCCATTTACCGTTTCTATCTTCAGACCGGGTGGTTTCAAAATCACCATAATCTTTTTTTGTCCACTTTCATAATGCCCACTCTTAAATTGACCATGATCAAAATGCCCACAATTAAAATGGCCACGACTCAAAATGCCTACAACTCATGTCGAACACCTGAAAACGAAATTTTCCGTTCAAATGGTCACAGGGGAGGCCAATATCGTCTTGGTTCAAAATGCCGAGTGCTGAAACTGTCCACAGGAGAGGCCAAAAACCATCCCATGAGAACAGACAACAAGATTATAAGGGAAAGGATTAACCACGGAAAAGGTTTTGAAAGGAATTATTTTATTGTTTCTTGATCAGTTCAGAATTCTTTGCATGAAAGTACAGAAGCAATGTCGTATGAAACTGAGGCAACATAGAAAGCAAAACCAGGCGCTCAAATCCCCCAGTAAACTTGCATCATGACGGTAAAAGGCTATTCCTTGATTCAAAATATCAGTTTCAAGATTGCTGTTTGGGACTAAGTTAGTCTGTTCAGAATTCGGCAAAGTAATATCTTGAAAATTTCAAGAGCAGAATTTATGTTGCATTTTGAGACCCAGAAACGTTACTGATGCATATGGATTCGTGAAGTCGGTCTGCCCATGTTTCTATTAGAAAGATAACACTCAGAGACATTATTTTCATCAGGCTATGCTGAAGGTGCAGTTTGCACCTTATCAGTCAAAGACTTCCTCAAGAAAGAACAGTGGTTTTGCGGCATCTAACCACGAGGCAATACACATTTCAACGTATGATCGTCATCATTCTGATACTTGATCTACTCCTCCCGTTGCTCGCCCACCACTAATTCAAGTTTACTTTGGTCTGAACATCTCAGAATCAAATCGTGGTCATTCTTAAGGCGGAACGGTACTTTAAAACTCATAAAGAGCAGGTATACGCTTTTCCCATGTTAATTGAGAATATCTGTTTCAAGCGTGTCAAGCCAAATTGACGGTGGCGGAAAAATTCCAAAATAGCCATTCTGAAGTGCTTTTTACGGGCTACAAAATGTTTGGAGCAGTTTTCAAAGCCGACACACCTTTTGCTAGGTAGGCTAGAAATAAGGAAAAAAGTGTCTTGTCTGCCAACTGGCTGACAACGACCTGGGTAAACTCTGTCGCTATACATTTGGTATCGTCTGGCAGAGCAATGAATAAGCGACCAAACGTTTGGAATGGATTTTGGAATTTTCATTTCTTGTAGTTTCAGTCCCTTCTTTTCTCCAAAAAACACATTTTTCTCATTTCGTTTCCACACCATGGGCTGTTATCGCAAGGAAGCATCAAGATCTGTAACCCTGTTGGGACAGCAGAGGCTATTCACAGGGGGTCAAGAGAGAGATTATGAAAACAGATTATTATGCCAGATTAAAAACCAAATAATTCAAAGGACTTTCAGTAATTTGGTACGTTTCCATAAGTGAGTTGAAAAAAGAGAAAAAGAACAAGAGAGGTGATCACTTGAGAAGTGGATGAATTCACAGGGAGCGACTTGAAGTAAAATATATAAGACTAGGAGCCCGACTTTGCCTACGTGCTTAGTGTGATAACAAAAGATTACGCCGTCACAAATGTCATACCGACAAGAAGCGAGACAACTGCAGGAAATTGGAATAATGACCACACCATCATAACTCGGACGGCTTTCAGAAACTTGAAATGCCGTGAACTTGAAATCTGCCGACGGCTCGTAATGTCTCCGATATGTGTCTGTGTTACGGAGCGCAATTTCTCAAGCATGTGTAACTTTCGTTCAAGTAGGCTAATGAATCTCTACAAGACTTATTGCGTCACAGCCTAGCTGTTTTGTAGTACTTGCCCTTCAGCCCAGTGCTACATAGCTATAGCAGTTTTTGTCCATCCGTCGGTCAGTCCGGGTTTTGCCAGTTGAGGCACTTCCAAATAACGTTGAAACTTGCCAGCATAATTTTAAAGAACCCTACCTAAACCTCTAGGTAAATTTCGTTTTTCGGATTCAACCATCTGTGGGGGAGTGGAGGAATGGGAAATCCGGAAACTTGTGGGGAGCGACTTCAAATGGACCATACGACTGGAATGAGACTTGATGAGTGTAAGAGAAAATGTCCGATTATTCATGTACGTGTCCGACCGGATTCGGCCACAGTGGAGGAAATTGGACGGGGGCACCAGACAGTTTTTGGCGTTTTTGTTGCGATTTGAATGCAACTTGGAATATAGTGATTGATATCATATGCCCTAGATTACACAATTTCTAGTCTGGACCGGATCCGACCACGATTGGTGGGGGCGGCACCGAAATTCCTCGAAAACTGTGTAAACTTTGTAGGTGGTAAGGAAAGTTTCCCTAGACGAACTTTTTACGTGTTAAAACCGAATAGGATTCGATTCGATGGCACATGGATGAAATGATGCACTGAAATGAGTGGTGTTGCGGACATGAAACTTAGAAGGTACAAAGGTCATACGTTCTACAGGATCCAGGGTCCCGAACTGATTTGACCTCGGTGAAGGGAGCTGGAGGGGCATCGGGTCCGGGAATGAAAACTTGCTGGGTTGGTAAGATAAGACGCTCTTGATGACGTATTCATGTGCGAAACTGAATTGTGACACGTTAGCGGGAGCTGGAAGGTGGAATCCGGAACTTATGAGGCATGCCTATAAGCATCCAACGAGTAGAGTGATTAGGGTGAAAAAGTCAGGGTACAAAGTTCAAATACCAGTGACCATCCATTCTGTGGTGACTGTGGTCAAAATAATAGTTGGTATACTAGAGTTACGGAACTCCCCTAGAATGTACAGATAGCTTGTAGCTCTTGTTTTGTTGGGATCCCAAAACGCAAGTGGTGGGATACCTATGACACTCGCTATGACATCGCAAAAATGTCCGTCTGTCCGTCTGTCTGTGAGCACGATAACTCTCGAAGGGAATGAGATATTTTGATGAAACTTGGTGTGAGGATTCTTTGGGTAATGTCTTTGGGTAGGGTAAGGTCAAGTTCATAGATGGGCTCTTTAGCTCTACATTAAGGGGTGGGGGGGGGGCCAAATTAAGGGGCAAGAAAAAATATTTTTGAAAAGCTATTGAGATAGTTGATTTAGAGGTGAGGAGACATTTTCTGGAAAAATTACGGCCAAACGGCTCAACTTCAGACAAACTGTGACTTTTAGCAAATTTTCCGGTTTTGGCTGGATTTCGGCTGAACTATTTGCTCTGCGAGAAAATGATCATTACCCCTACATCGACCTCTAATCAGCTTTAAATAAAACTGTTGTACCGGTTTTGGCCGGATTCCGGGCGAACTGTATGTGCGGACTTGTATACACAGATTCACCATGCCTTCTTGCCCCTGTATCGTACCTCTAATCAACTTCAAATAAAACCATTACTTTTAACAAATTTCCGGTTTTTGACGGATACCGGGCGAACTGAATGTTTGGGGTGAAAATAATTTGCATATATGGATTCAGCATGTCTCCTTACTTTTGTATTAAAGATTTTCTATCAAAAGGTTTCATCGGTAGATATTCGTTACTGGAGTAACAAGTGCTGTAAGCTCATGTGGCACTTGCACGGGTTGAGATATATTGTTTGATCAAAAGTACTTTTTAACTTTGCGGTTTAGATGCGCGCTCTAAGGGAGCTATAATTTCATTTGTAAGCAAAACCCTTGAGACAAAAACGACAATGGGCTCATGGGGATCATGAGAATGTATATTTTGCTTAAAGTATTTTTCTTACTTTGCTTGGTCATTCAAAGAATAGTCTGATTTGGACAGTGGCGATTTCTGAGCCAGTCTTGTCGAATCTCTAACATTCCAGCCAAGTATAATCGTCCTAGCACATCTGGAAGTACCTTAACTCGCGATCACCGGATCCCCCACCCCCACCCTCCAACTCCCCCCACAGTGCCCGGAACCAATCCGATTCTGTAAATGATTTAACCAGACCATCTGTTCCCACAAAGTTCCATCCCGATCTCTCCAGTCTAAGTGGGTCACGTATTCCCCCCCCCCCAATACTTGTCGGATCTGGTCCGGAGATAGAAAGGTCATCAGAGACATGACCTCTGTTCAATTACTAATTTCACTCGAATCCGATCACCCGTTCCAAAGTTACGCATGACTCAATATTCCGGGTTCCCCTTCCCTCGACTCCCCCAAGATTAGCAGAGTCAGTTTGATCCGGTCCCTGCTATACCTGCCAAGTTTCGTCATGAAAATCCCCAAAACCACCATCACCGGAATCCCCCCCCCCCCCCGAGTGTACAGACCCAGTCCAATTATGTAAACGATTTATCTAGAGCAGATGCTTGTTCATTCTAACCATTTCGGAGATTTCCGCCCCCCCCCCCCCCCCCAACTCCTCCGTAGCTGTCGAATTCCGTAGAGACTTCAAATGGGACATATGATATACATCATTTGTTCAGTTATTAAGTTTCATTCCAATCCGATCACCCGTTCGAAAGTTACACACTAATTAATTTTCCGGATTCCCTTTTCCGTCCACTCCCCCCCCCCCTTCCGGATGGTCGGATCGGGAAACCGATTATTTTTAAGTTAGTTTGGTTGGGTCCCTAACATGCCTGCCAAGTTTCATCGTCCTAGCACATCTGGAAGTACCCTAACTCGAAAAAGTGTGACAAACAAACTCGGACAGACCGGCAGACGGAATTGCGGTCTGGATATGGCACTTGAGGCAGAGGCTGCAAGTGCCAATGCTGAAAGTGCTGTAACCGTCTCTGAACTATCTGACAAGTAATTTGAATGGAAATTTCGAAATGAACACACTTGTTAAATCAGAATATTTCATGGGTTTTCGACTAACAACGGTATTCCGGTAGGGATCTGACCACAATCGAGGTAATCTGACGTTGGTAAAGATAATATATTTCCGCATTCCCCCTCCCTCTAGCCATGATGGTTGGGTCCGGGAAGTGGCTACTTCCAAGTTGCTTGGTCGGGTCCCGGATATGCCTGCCAAGTTTCATCGTCCTAGCACTTATGGAAGTAGCCTAACTCGAGAACAGTGAACCGACAGACAGACACGGCGAACACGATTATGACAACCATTGTCTCGCCGGACAAGTAGTTCGCCTGGAATCCGGCCAAAACCGGAAAGTTTGTTAAAAGTAAAATTTTAATTTGAAGTTGATTAGATGTTCGATATTGGGGTAAAGATACATTGAATTTGTTGTTTAACTCTATTTTATTGCCAGACAAGCAGTTCGCCTGGGATTCGGCCGAAACCGGACGTATAGGGGTACTTGTCCGGCGAGAAATAGGGGTAAACACAAATGGTGAATCCATATCTGAACTTGGTTTCTCAGATGATTAGCTATTTGGCCTCAAGCTGTTTCTAAATTTTAATAGTGAAATGTTCAACGAGTCTGGCGAAGACTGGACCTGGCGAAGGCAAGACCCAATTGTGGATCAAATATTAATTTTTGGGATCCCGTCGAAACTTTTGGTCTTGCTATGTTTTGGGATCCCACAGCGACTTTTAGCCTTGTTACTCAAAATCTGTTTCCGACTTTTGAAGATTTTCAGTGTTTTTACTGTTAGACGCTTTTACTTGACAATAAGTGGCGCTTTTACTCCACAAGTGAATTGGCGAACTGGTTGCTTCAGGTACTTCAATGACTGCGAAAAAGTAGCAGCCAAAAGGTCATTCAGATGCAATTTAGTGTCAGTCTCTCGACCCAATTCCCTCTGATGACCTCTGAGACATAGACAAACATCGCACAGAGGGAGTCCTTTGACTTTGACCTGTTCACCGACCAAAACCCATGCTGAATCTGCAATAACGAGTTTCGACTTCCGTTCCCCCTTAACCGTGGGCATTTTGAGTCGTGGGCATTTTGAGTTGTGGGCATTTGGAGCCATGGGCATTTGGAGTTGTTGGCATTTTTAGCGGGCATTTTGAGTTGTGGGCATTGTGATTGCGGGCATTTTAAGTGTTGGCTTTCAGACCTTGAGCAGGTATTTGATGAACATAAAAAAGAGGCTTCTAAGCTCATTTGTATCAGCCGTTGTCAAATACGTTCAACACTAGGCTAACAAATAAGTTTCTAGGTACATGAGGGGTACCTGGCCTTGTTTTTACACTACCCCGACTTATGCCGCAAAAATGTTAAAATTCAATTCAATTCAATATAATCTAAAAAACAGATAACGGATAAGCCGACGGGTTGTTTTTACGTCAAAACATAATGTCATAACAGAAAACATGTACATGCTGTCCTGACAGTCAAGAGGGAAAATATGATCTTTTTTTAACATCATCATCAGTTCTATGTAAAAAGTATGCAAATTCTGTGCCTTTTCTTTGTTTTGAAGCTGCTTTGAAAAAGATTTTCTGGCTATTGACTTTGCTAACTCTACCTTTTTCATAATTTTCTAAGTCAATCCAGGTCAGATCCAGGTAAGGTCAGAAAGCAACCGACCTATGCTCTTGGCATGGGGCGAAATTCAAAATTCTCATTGGAGAGATAGGCGCCGGCGACGGGAAGACGCCATTTTTATAAGCCGTTTTTTAGAGCTCAGTCTAACCGACCGGCGAGATGAAAAAACGGTCAATAGTGGAAAATAGGTAGGTTAACCGACCTATGGAGAAAAGGCAAAAAATACAGCTATTAGCTACGTTTTTTTTTGCCAAATCCATAGCGAGGCTCAAAGGAAAACTGATGAAACCCACATAGCAACTTCATTGGCCGTAATCACCACTAGGGATCAGGGGCATCACGACTGGGGGGAGGAGGGGGGGGGACGCCTCCCAATGAATGTCGGTCAGTCGGTACAAAATAACAGATTTGGCGCGAAGCGCCACGATTTCTCGTCAAAACAATTGATTTTTTTCAAGAACACAGTAGTTTTTTCTGAAAATGGTCAATTTTTCGTCAAAATAGTCGTTCTTTCTGAAAATCAGTGGATTTTTCAGAATATCAGTCGATGTTTTCCAAAATCTAATTATTGTTGTTGAAAACAGTCATTTTTTCTCTACAGAAAAAGTCGGTAGAAATTACCAGCCAGTCGGTAAATCCCTCGCCCCCCCCCCAAAAAAAAAACATTTTGGCTAAAATGCCTCTGCTAGGGATATGCGTGGAATGATTTACCTTTACGAACGCGAAATCAACCTTAACAACCAAACCACCAGAAAACCGGTCATGGCTTCCCAAGAAGATTGTTTACACGACAGTTTTATCCGGTATAGTCCAACGTCTCTTTGAGACCGCCATCCACTGAGCAAGCACTGAACATGTCAGAAGAACAAACAAATCTTACTTGGTTGGTTACGTGGCGCTTTTGGACAACATGGCTGACCATATGTGCTCGCGTCACACTATATAAGGACGAGACTACACTCACTAGTTGCATTTTTTGTCTCTGTTCTGTTTGCTGTTTTGTCTCTGTTTTATATTTTTCCGTTTTTGTCAAAACACGGAACACGCTGTTTCTCATTTTCCCGTTTATTTACGCTATTTCGTGTCCCGTGTTCTCTGTTTCGCTGTCTGTTTTGCAAAACACGGAACTTGCTCTCCTAGAATATTTTATCGCTGTTCAGATAGAAAATTGCAGAGAGATTCGCAGATAGAAAAGAAAGAATTGCAGAAGTTCGTAGGATAAAGCTGGATTCTGAAGTATGGCTGTGGCTAACAGATTTCCCGCATCCTAAATTTGTGTCCTAAATTTGTGTTTTCGGCAGGACAGCGACAAAACACGGAACAGCGTAGGCAAAAATGTTTTTTTTAACCAAACCAGACAACTGTGAACACAGAACACGGAAAGCTAGCAAAGGAACAGTAGCAACTGAGTTGAGCAAAACTTTCAAATTTCTCTGTTCATACAGCCAAAGCCTTGCCTTCTGAATTCTTCACAAAGAAGATTGGAAAACTTAGGCATTACAAATGAGTTGATTGAGAAGCATAGTAAGTAGTTTGGCCAGCTGACAATTAGTCAACAGCTTAAAGTCAACAGCCCCTCTTGCTTATTCTGCCTTTTATAATATACTTAGCTCCCATATGGAATTATAAGCTTATGAAATCCCCACCTTTCTCCATTGTTTCGTTTCGTAACTACGAATTCTTAGCGCGTTTTCAGCCTTGGCGAGTTTCCCCGTTACCCAACAAAAAGTTTGCCGGAATCTTCAACGTCCGCTGATAACTCTTTCACACAAAAGGAGTGATGCTCTTCTATTTATTACTTCTTTTATTTGCTTAGTTTCCCCACTTTTTAACCAAAGCGCGTCCAGTTTTCAAATGTTTTGCGCCCAGCCGCCGCGTCGGAGAGCAGGAAGGCTGGATATAGTCGACAAGCACTAACAAGAGCATCGCTAGTTTCAGGTGAAAAGTAATGGTATTTTCGAAATCGTTTTCTCTGATCCCTTTTCATAGGGAATAGATCATTTCTAGTAGGAGTTGTGCTTTAAGTTGTAACAATTAATGCGTTTTTGCAGATACCAACCAATGTCTAAAGCCCTTATTGCAGTTACAGTGGTATCTTCTTCTTCTTCTTTATGTTAGGTCTCTTTGCACGACATGACGCTCCATTTAGGCCTCTTCCCTGTTCCCTCTGATATTGAGTTGAGATACCACAGTCCGACCGTCGTATCTGAAAAGTCATCGCAATTTCATCAAATTTTGTCGAATTGGTGGGAAAGAAGTTTGGCACTCGGTGATGTAACTGGATGTCAGTTTTTCTTTTGGGATGACTTTGGTAAGTGCAATTTTGGCAGTAACCATTTTTGCACAGCAACCATGTATAAGCTACCATGGTAACTGCAAAAACGACTAATTGCAGATCCAGTTATCGTGGTATCAGTTACCATGAGATCCGTCTCTTACAAGTTCTATCGTTTACCTTGGATTAAATACCGAGACTCCAAGAAGTTCTAGAAACCGGAGGGAGCGCCGTTCCGGCAGCATCATCAACTGTAGTCTAGTCAATACTACCTATAATCACATAAAGTGAGCGCCGCATGCGTTATTTTTGTTTCTTTGTTCCTGCCAAATTTAATTTCCATCCAGAGTCTAGCTTTTAATGTTTCGAACTCTCAATCCTAAAACTGGCTTAAAACCATGACGCGCCCTTCCAAAAATAGAGAATATTACGAAAAGCGCTGCAGGAGGAATTTTCAAAATATTTATGATTAGATCTTCTTTCGGGATCCAAAATAAAAGAAAGGAGTATCCATGAAAGCATAGATAATCCCTTTTGTCTAACTCTTGTCTCGACCTGTTTCGAGTTTCGAGGTTCGTGGTAACACCCGAATCCTGGCAATTATAACGAATAAATTAACGAATCCCAGTTATTATACCGAATAAGTCCAGACCGATAGCGTGTTCTCGTTTCTTTATAACTACCGGATCACCGTTAATACTGAATTGTTTTAGTCTCGAAAGACTACCGAACAATATTCATATTGGGTATACTTTCGTCGAAACTAGAACAAAAGTCGCGATTCGTGGTTCAACTACCTAATCCTGAAAATCATACCGAATAAATTACCGAATCCCAATCATGATATCGAATAATTTTGAACCGATAGCTTATTCGGGATTACATAAATACACCGAATAGTTCTGGTATCGAAAAATTACCAAATGATTTCAGTAAATTCTCTCACCATATTTGTCGTAACTACCGAATACTAGCAACTATACCGAATCCCGATCACTGTACCGATAGCCAATTTATGATTCTGTATAACTACTGAATCACCGTAAATATACAGAATAGTTCTGCTAATCGAAAAAATACGGAACAATTTTATCTCCAAAAGGTGACAAAGGGGGGGGGGGGTCTGAACCTCCCCCCCCCCCACCCTTGCGACGCCTTTTTTGTAGTCTATGTTAAATAAGACAATATAGGCTACACTTATGTTCTATATCAAAACCTTGACAAAGGTATGACTATTACTTCAAATCCATTATTATGTAACGTCCATTATACTGAAAAACTAAGTATTTCCCATCCTGAGGTTTTATCTTACAAGGGGTATCGTAAATAAGAAATAATGCACGCGTGTGATCTCTATGCAGATGACTCAAGTCGCTGGATACCAAAAGAGCATCGCTCTAGAAAGAGCTCGACAACTATGTAATCTGCCAGTTTCATAACAAACGGAGTTGAGTCATAAAAATCTTACTAGAAATGATCTTTTCACAAAGTAGGCTATTTGAAAATTTATTGCGCCTTGGTTGAAAAGTGGAAACCAAAGCAAAACAGAAGAAGTCCGAAACAGAATGTAGACCTGATGGTCTGCCATTTCTGCCAGAATAAAAAATAATGCTTTGAAGATTCGCATGTCCTTATTTGTGAAAGAGTTGTTGACGGACATTGAAGCTTTGAGGCGAAGTTTTGCGTTGCGTGGTTTTCAGAACTCGGCTAGGCCCAAAAAGCGCCAAAAGTCGCGGGTACAACAAAAACAGTGGCGAAAATCGGGGATTTCAGAATCTCATAAGGGATACTCTTTAAAGGTTGCAAGAATTTGAAAATTAACATAAGCGACCTCGTAATATGCTTCATCAGATATTCCTCAAACCGTAGCTCAATGGCAGGATTTTCTAGTCATCATTTACTGATGGAAAACTCACTCCCTGTCTTTCCTGAAACAACGCTTTTTCAGCTAGGAAACAGTCAAACGGAAAGAAAATTTTCTTTTCATAATACTGAATCCAAGCTGGCCCAATCTAAAGTGGCCACCTTGCTTGGCTGATTTTTCCTATTAAAATTTAACATTTTCGAGTTCCAAGGTTTTGTAGGTCCTATGCACCTTGCACCTTGCAATCACTGTATAGTCTTCCCTTTCACATTGATGTTTAAATATATATAGTCAAGATCTTTTCCAGTTACCTCACCACAGCCCAACATTAAATTTTCAGTTTTTGCTGGGCTCAAAGCATCAACTAGGCTACTTTTTATAGTGAGTTTTCCATTAGATGATTTGTTTTATTATTTTTTTTTTTCCAAGTAATCTACAGCAATCTTCAGGTGAGCAATATCAACGGTGACAAGACCTGGACAAGAATGATGCGAAATTTGGTTGACCATAGATATTCCTTCAGCCGAAGCTAACTGCATATCATATTTGACCATGCAAATGGGATACGGGAGTTAGGTAGTAGACACATTTTTTCTTTGTTTTTTATTTCCCTCAAATTTGTCTGTATGTTGACAAATTTTTGGCTGTATGTACTGGGAGAATCTTTGGGTTTTTTTTTCAGATTTTTTTCTCTCTCAGGTTTTCAGAAGTAGCCCAGGCCTAATTCTGGACACCGTCACTGTGTCATGCAACCCGCCGGTGGAGGGTAGTATGACACACTCTGGGTTCAGTATGATACAGCTTTAACTTTTGCTTTTTCTTCTTTTGTTTCACTAAAAACTTCATAAAAAAAAACTAAAAACTTGGGAGCATGAGGAAACAAGAATATGTTTTTTTCAGGAAATTTTCTATCCCCCTCTAATCCGATCCAACCAGGACCATACAATGGGTTACACTATCTCGGCACATGAGCTCCACAACTTCAAAGTTTCATCCTAGTCACTCCAAATATTTCATAATGAGTGTCTACAAAAACATTTCCGGTGCTACAATGGTACCCACCATGTCCAAATCCGATTCTGACACAAAATGCATGATTTATGGCATCTTGTTTTACCATCTATGACGTTTCAGTTGAATCTGAGAACTTTTGGAAAATGTATGGTACCCGCTAAAGCTCCCCCAACCGAGGCAATATCCAACTGGTGCCAAAAACTGGACCATCTGTACAATAACATCTTCTAAGTTTCATCCCAATCACTCCACTCGTTTCATCCCCAGGGCCGCCACAAGATTCTTCATGTCCCTTCCAACTCTCGCAGTTGTTGAATCTGGTTTGGACACATATATAGGTCCATTAAGGCTTTCATTTCATGAAACATCAGTTGATTTTCAGAAAAACTGGAAGATTTCATGAAATCATTTTTACAAAAAATTTACTGTTTTTACAAAAATCAGCAGCCCTTTGTTCCAATTTGCATATATTTTTATGGACTGTCAACATCATTGGAGGGCCCTCCCTCCCTCCCCAGCCATGTGTGACATCCCTGCCTCGGGACACAACCATTCAGCTATTTTAAGACTGATCAGTTTATATGTCAATGAAATGTATGTAGCTGATCATACTGTACTACCAAAAGTTTGTAGCCAGTTAGTTGGCTACCCTTGGTGTGCCCTATACAAACACGCTTAGTAGTTGGCTACACATGTTCCCCCAGAAACACTCTCAGTAGCCAACTAGTTGGCTACACATGTCAACCCAGAAACACTCTCAGCAGCCAATTAGTTGGCTACAGATGTTCCCCCAGAAACACTCTCAGTAGCCATTAAGTTGGCTACACATGTCCCCCCTGTTGGCAAAACTGGAAAGGTCCTCCAAAGGTAAAAGGCTTGTGACGGCATATCCATGAACAAAAAAAAGAACAGAAGCAGAAAAGCGCGAAAACGCGCCAATTTTTCTCTTTAGACTTGTTTGTATATACCCTGCAACTTTTTATGTTTTAGCTTAATGAAGGCAACTCGCTGTGTTTTTATATTTTTTGTTTATTAATTCAGTAGCCATGCACAGCCACGCCCTCTAGCAAAGGCTATGTTCATCAACAATGCCGCTAATGAGAAAGTTTGTATGGGGACATGTGTAGTGTGAGGATGCATCTAGTATACAAAATCTTGATCAAAGCTTATTCAACAAGCTCTATCCTCAACTCTCTCTATTTCCGACTAGCTCTAACGCCCACGCTTTTCTCCGACGGAGAGAGTTTATTTCCTTTTCTCCAATCAAAGAACTCTTTTCCCCATCAAGAACCTAGACAAACTCACTCCATTGGTCACCAACCCTTTCATACTGTATAGAGATTTGCTAGGACGTACGAACAGTAACACTATTCGTTATAGCACTCTGTTGATATTTCCAAGGGCTTAAAAGGACCAACTTCGCAGTTCGGATCTCAGTTCGACTCGGAGCTCCGTTCGACTTGGGAGTTCGACCTGGGCTCTGTTCTCAGTTCAGTTGACCTCTGAGCAAATTAAGTGACAAGTGTTAACCAACCTATCTTCAATGTAAGTACGAACCTTAATAAATGTGTTTTAGTTATTGACCTACGAACTGAGTATCGCCTTCGAAAAGACTCGGTGTATTCGCACCACAAACCAGTCGCCAATATTACCATGCTCGCACGCCACACGCTACTACTATAACAAAGCCTCCTACACACATTATTTCTCTTTATCATATTTGGTGACATGCGCGGTCAATAACTAAAAATCAAAAAACGGACATCCGAATATTGGTACGATGATATTTAATGCCCATTTGATTTTTAACCATGAATCAATCACCCATGTTTAACGACGATGTTTAAAGACATGATGCAAACCCCAAAACAAACCCATTTTTTCATCGATTACAACTAAACCCATAAATGAACCCATCACAAGTTTTAGGCATAAAACTCGTAACAGATAGGCATTCCTCATAAAGTTTGAACATATTTAATATTCTAATTCCTTTTTTCCCCTGATATAAAATCTGAAAAAAATGCCAACAGCCGAAGAACGTTTTTACGGAGCATCCGAAAAAGCTCAAAAAACAAACCTACTTAAAAACATCCCGGAATTTGATGGCGCCACCGACGTATCCGAATTTTTGCAAATCCTTGACTACATCATAAATTACACGGGTGGAGACGCAGAATGGGCAAACCTCAAAAACATATTACCAATGAGATTAAAAGGGAACGCACTAAAATATGTAGCCACAATAATGACAGATACCCTGACCTACAGACAGTTCGTTGACCTGTTCAGGAAGAGATTTAAAGAAACAACCGATTCCGAGAAACTGAAATATGATATCCCAACTTTGCTTCCCCACATGTCAGTCAGAGACTACGCAGACTTGGTCCGACGCAAAACAGCAATAACCCTGGGTGACACGGTGAATGAAACATTCACAAGAGCAGTCTTCGAGAATTCCAAGATCGGCTTACCAGAACGACTGTTTAAAATCTGTGTGAGCAGACAAATACAGAACCTCGAAACAGCAATTGAAACGGTTGAAAATGAGATCTCCATTGAAAATCTGGTAAGAGCCCACCGAAAATTATCAATCAACGCAGCGGGATCGATATTGGCTCCAGGTAATGTTAGATCAAGATCGTCATCACCTTCAGTCTACGAAACCCCAACCAGAGATCGGTCACCTGAAACTCCCAAGAGACCAACCAATAACCGGCCCCGTAGAGTATCTTTCGCCGAAAACCACGAAAATGACCAGTCGACTCCCCAACGGAAACCTCAAAACGAACCCAATATCTCAAGAAGAAGGGCAATTATCTGTTATTATTGCAACAAGGAGGGACACATCCAGCGCAATTGTTTCAAACGCGAGCGGGACGTCGCTTACCCAGCACCGGCAACTAAATACCCTCATTCCCTGAACCGCTCCCGACCAAACGAATTCTTCCCTTCGATTATCCGTTCCCAGCAGAAATCTCAGGTTTTCCGGAGGCCAAACTGCGATCAATACTTCCCGGGAGCCAGAGCTTTCTCCGGACGCAGCCACTTTGCGGAAAATAGTAATCCTGAATTCCGAACCGGTTATGACCGTTTTCCAAAAAACGAGATTTTCGCTGCTGGACAAATAGCATAGGACAACAGCGAGGTAGACAGCATAATGCTAATCATAGAGCTTATTATTTGAATGAAGTGTTTGATGAATATTGTGACTTGCCAATTGTAAATAGCTTCACGTTTAATGATATAAGAGCCAAAACATTAGTAGATTCCGGTGCATCATGTTGTTTAATTAGATCAGATGTTTTTGAAAAATTCAAACCTGACGAAAGACGAAAAGTCCGACCAGTAACTCGGCAACTTAGCTCAATTACAGGCCACTCTCTCAAAGCTCGAGAATTAGCGTATGTGAACGTTAAATTTCGAGGGAGAACTATGCCTACTGAGTTTTTGATATGTTCTGATATACCCTATGAGGTTGTGCTTGGTTTCCCGTTTCTGAGAGAAAATAGTATTTTCCTAGATGCGGAGAATAAAACCGTGCACTTCAAATCAGACTTTTCAAAAGAATTTCGGGATCATGCGCAAACTGACCGAATTTGTAGCGTGCATACGAGACAAAACAGGCCAAAGCCCCCAAACAGACCGAAAGATTACCAAAAAACTTTAATCTTCGTGAATAATGTTTACCGGGAAAATCAGCAAAACCGACAAAATTTCGAACGAGCAAACTACGACCGACCAAATAACCGAAACTTCCAGCGGACAAATTATCAGGCGCGCTTCGGTCTGCAGAAAGTTTTTCCGCGAACAGACTACGGTCGTTACGGAAACAGCCAGCGAAGGAATTGGCAAACAGGGATCAATACTCGCCAGACGGCAAACGCAATCACAAGGCGAGCGCTAGTGGACGGCCATATAGCTCTAGCCCCCTTTTCGACGACCACGCGTTCCAAAATTCCAGATAGAGACACGCAAATACAATCAGTAATTGAAGCACTGAATAGTATTAACCGGCCAAACCCCAAATCTAACCACGAATCGGGAACTGAAATAATAAGCCTAGGACCAAAGTCCGCCCCTTCCGATAAAAGTACCAGTCCGGAACCGAGCTTAGTACCGAACGTCGCAGAAGCTCCAAAAGAAATAGAAAAAGACAGTGACAAATCCCTAAACAGATTGCTTGTAATACTCGAAAAGCGAACCACAATCTCTGCGGGTACAAATTCAACCGCAAGCATAAAGTTAGTGCGCGAAGATTCAGGTAGCGACAGTTGTATTTCCGGCGACTTTATAATCGAAGGTTACCCACTTGAGGGGTACACTAAAATCGTCATTGACGACCAATTGATTTCGGCAGTAAACGGACGAGGAAAAATACAAATCCTAAACGGCCAAAACCATCCAATGAAACTGCCGGCAGGACCTATTGGCACAGCTACTATTTTTACCGACGGACAAGACGAAATTTTAATTCCGGACGTGATAGCATCTATCCAGAATAATGAACAAACCGAAACTAAAATTTCAGATGAAGACTACGGAATGTCAAAAGAAACATTTTTGTCACAATTTGACCTAAACGAAGCAAAAAATGAAAAGGAAAAAGAAGAATTTGGATCTTTACTTTGGGAGCACAGATGGAGCTTTGCCAGGGACGATAAAGACATAGGTTGCACGAACTTGCTAGAAGCCACGATCGATACGGGCGATGCTGACCCCATATCCATAAGACCATATAAGTTACCACACCAACATAAATTTTGGGTCGAAAGCAAAATAAATGAAATGATGGATCTTGATTTGATTGAGGAATCAGCCTCACCTTGGTCTTTTCCGGTAGTACTCGTATCAAAGAAAGACGGTTCGCTACGCATGTGTACAGATTTCCGACGCCTAAATACTGTTTTAAAGGGTAACAGCAACCCAAATCCACTGACGGTAGATAATCTTCAAGCAATGGGAGGTGCTTGCATTTTCAGCACTTTAGATCTGTTCCAAGCCTTCTACCAAATAAAAGTGAGAAAACAAGACAGGCCAAAATTAGCATTTGCTGTACCATTCATGGGACTTTTCCAGTACAAAAGATTACCATTCGGATTGAAAACTTCGCCAGGAATTTTTGTTCAGCTTATGCTAAAAATCTTCCGCGGATTACTGAACAAAAACATCTGCTTATTCATGGACGATATTTGTGCTTTCTCCAAGGACTTCGAGACCCATAAAGAAGTTATCAGGCAAACCTTGACCAAAATTCATGATGCCGGACTGAAACTGAAAGCTTCAAAATGTTTTTTTTTGAAAAGGAAAATATCCTACCTAGGACATGTAATTAGCGAGGGCCAAATTTCGCCAGATCCCGCAAAAATCAGCGCGATAACAAATTTTGACCCAAAATCCATCACGGACATAACCAAACTGCGAGCCTTCCTAGGAATGACGTCATACCTGCGGAAATTCATCCGTAATTATTCTAAACTTGCCTTACCTCTTACCAATATGCTGAAAAAGGGAGCAGAAATCCACATGGGACCGGACCAAATACAGGCTATCGAAGCTCTGAAAATTGCTATAACCTCGGAACCAGTTCTAACCCTCTATCAACCGGAACTAGAAATCGAAATGGCGACGGACGCATCTAAAGATTGTATAGGAGCAATACTTTATCATCCTGATGGGAAAGGTCAGCGAATCATTGAGTACGGATCCCGAACATTGAATACGGCTCAGACCAATTATTCAGTTCTTGAAAAAGAGTTTTTGGCGATTATTACGTTCACCGAAACCTGGAAGCACTACATTCTGGGGAAAAAGATAAAAATCTACTCGGATCACAAACCACTGCAATATCTCCAATGTCTGCGCGAACCAAAGAACTCAAGAATAACGCGATGGGTCTTAACGCTCAGCCAATACGATTACGAAATCATTTATTTACCAGGAAAGTTCAATCGAGTTCCAGACTTCCTTTCGCGACTATCTAGTAATCCAGAACCACCAAAAGAGAAACTTCAGACTTTTTCCCTAACAGAATTACAAAACATGCTTGATATTCTGGACTCCGAAAAAAGAACGGAAGCGGTACTAGCCATTAATGCGGCTAGACCAAAAATGCCGGCGAAGAAAGGCGAAAAAACGGCTAAAACCCAAAAACCGGCAAAAGAGAAAACCTCTTCCAAAAACCATTTTCCGGATCCAATCGATCAACACAAAAGTTTGCCTACCGGCTTAAATACTGATGATTCACTTGACGTTTCCGTGCTAGAAAAAAAGTCGCCCTTGCGCATAGAAAACCTGCGAAAATTCCAGCAAACCGATTACTTCTGCAAAAACCTAATAGATCGTGTTGAGTCCTCAATTACCTTACCGCTCGACTTGAAATCCTTCGAAAAAGACGTGGACCAATTTATTGTTGATGAAAGTGGTGTACTTTGTAAGTATTATACGCCACCGCAACCCTACAAATCAGCGGAAATCAAAACAATACCGGTCTTACCGCTAATACTACTCGCGGAAGCAATCAAGCAAATCCATGACAAAGATTTAGCTCACTTGGGATTGGCAAAAACCTATCATAAATTCAAGGAAGAATTTTACCGACCTGGAGCCTACAGCAAAGTAAAAGAATACATTCTAGCTTGCACAGGCTGTAACCTACGAAAGTTGACTCCCACCAGACCAATCCAAATTCTCGGTAATGCCCCAACCCCAAATAGACCCTACGAAACACTAAGTATGGATATATGGAAAGCTGGGACCCCCTCGGAACGTGGGTACAAGGCGGTGCTCACTGTAACCGATATGTTTTCAAAATTCTTGTTCGCCTTACCACTTTACGGAGAAAAAGCATCAGATATTGCGGAGGCTCTAGTAGAACAGTTGTTCTGTAAATATGGTTTTCCTTCGGCAATCCTATCAGACAGAGGAACCAACTTCCTACATTCACTGAACGCGGAGCTATTTAAGATCCTCGGTGTCACCCGTTTACTGACAAGCGCGGCAAATCCGAAAGCAAATCCGATAGAAAGATTTCATTCAAAACTCGGAGATAGTTTGGCCATAATTTGCCGGGACGATCCAACAAGCTGGGATAAATACCTCCAAATGGTAGTTTTTGCTATAAATACCAGCTACAGGGAATCGCTAGGTGACTCAAGTCATTACGTTTTCTTCCTACGGGAACCCAAAACAGCAATAAATGAAATACTCGGATGCCGAAAATTCTACAATGTAGATACAAATTTTAAATCTGAGATAATAGCACGAATGCGCTACTGCTATGAGACTGTAAGGAAAAATCTCGAAAAGGCCAAAATTAATCATACCGAGTACTACAACAGGAAAGCCCGTAATTTCCATACGTACCAACCTGGTGACCTAGTATTTCTTGAAATTCAAAAAGATGGGAAGCTAGCTGACAGATACAAAGGCCCTTATCGTGTTGAAAAAAGAGAGAAAAACGACCTAACTTACCAACTGAGACACACGGAAACAGGCAAACCTTACGTCGCTCACCACAATCGTCTAAAAAGAGCGTATCAAAAGAGCCCATGGACAACCGAACCCCTACCGGAAACAAAAGAAACCTCATCGCTATTCGAGAAAGGTCCAATATTGGCAAACCGATTAAAGAATATGAAACCGCATCACCTGTTTCTGCCTACCATTTTTGACGATGATGAGTTCAATGATTATGCCAGTTCAGGAGCACCTTTAACTGGGACCAATGTCGCAGTAATGCTGAATAACCAATCACAGATTTCCCAATCACGCGCAAGCTCTCCAGCAGACCCCGACGGTTACCCTAGCTTGCAGTTTGATTCAGATATTGAAATCCCAAGTTTCTTACACCCACAACAAAATCAGATGCAATTCTTCCCTTCGCGCATTTCTAGCCCAAAACGCGGAAGAAATCAACCGGATTTAATGGTAGAAGAAAATGTTTCGCCAATCCATCTCAACCACCCGACGGACATAGGAATTCCCTACTTTCGAACCCCTTCTCCGGAAACTGATTATGAAATACCTGAGGAAGTAAAACCAAAACTAAATTCGTCAAGGCATTTTTACCGCATTTCACCCACTGATGTGTATCCATTGAGTGAGGACGAAGAAGAGAGCAAAACCTTAGACCAAGCTATTTGGCCCACAACCTTACCTTTCGACCAAAAATGGCAAAGTTTTGACACTCCTGCAAATTATGATCATTGGAAGATGAAACCAGAAATAGCAGGTTCTCGAAAATACATGTTAATTTCCCCAACCGAACTGTTGCAGGAATACCGAAGAGATAAACAACAAAGTTTAAACCCATTTGCTCCGGAATATAAAGTACCGGAATCAGCCAATAGGGCCCCAGCAATAGCTGAAGAACCGATTCAGTGGCAGGCCATAAATCCATTTGCCCCAAATTACCAAGCCCCAGAAATGATTAGAGAGCCTGAACCCCAAACACCGACCGAATACGTTTTTAACCCAGATGAGCCAGGGCCCAGTGGACTGCCCTCACAAAACTTTTCGCTCGAAACGTACCAATATACAAACCCTCCAACCTCAGCTGCGGAACAAGCGCGAAAGTTATCGGATAAAGCTAAGGCACTAAAAGGACGACTGTCACAAGCGTGGGGAAACCTAATGACCCCATCCTCTTCTAGAGATCCTGATCTAGGAAGACCAAAGAAACGGCTCGTAACGGACAGTTTTGAAAAAAGCGAGAAAGCTCCAAAAAAGCAATACGAAGAACCGATAGCAGGCCCTTCGGAACCGGTCGTCAAGAATCCTAATCAATACCATGGTCAAACTACGGATAAAGTAACCTGTAAAAAGACTGAGGAAGTTCGAACTCGTTCTGGACGAATATCAAAACCGCCAAAAAGACTAAATCTGTGAATGCAGCAAAGACAGATATCCAAGCTGTGTCAAATGGACCGGAAAATCAGCCCCAAATTTGTTCGGCCAAAGAGACGTAATAAAGCCATAGCCCGCCGAATTAGATGAGTAGCAATCCTGATACACTGTATAATTAAACGAGGGGCTGGAAGATAAACGACGGACGATGAAATTATCTTATAACAAGAGGTCCAAAATGAAGGAAATAAAAGATCAATATAGAACTCTAACCCGAGTGTCGTAAAATATGAATTCTGCCGATTAGCGATTACTAATACCACCTAATTTTGCCACCGAAAAGAATAGAAAATAGAGACAATAATAACGATAATCTTCTAAACGATTTAATAAATTCAGCGGCGCGACAAAGAAAGTTTAAGAAATGGCAACAACGAAAATATTAAAAAGAAGGAATGATCTAAATTTTTAACATTCATTAAAAATCCTGGAAAGAAAACACTAAAATTTTCATAATTTCTGCGTACCCAGTGAGAGGCAGCATCGCGAACTGTCGCTCTCTTGGTCGTATGAGAAGCGAATCTTCAGTGTAACCTACGGATCAAAGTCATATCGTACAGTGACGTCATGCACCGGTAAACCTCGAGTGAGCTCGGTCAATGTTGGTCCCCTTGACTAACTGCACGATTCAAAACAAAATTTGATTTTGTACTAGGATGAATAATATAAGAGAAAAAAAAAAAAAAAAAAATCCAGGTTAAACTAACCTTCAGGGAAATCTACCGCTCTACGGCCCAACAAACCAAATACCGTCGGCTACCAAGATATTGCTTCTAAACAGGGGAACAACAAAGATGGCAAAGAAACAAAAGGGGGGAGCACAACGAAGTTTCAAAAGTTCCAAAAGGCGCCAGAGGTAACACTATATCAGGAAATAAGTGCTAATGGGCGCTGTGACGAAACAAATAATAGGTGAAAGACCACAATTTACATATGAGTATAGGCTACGTACTAGAGCTTACTTACGACTCTGTAATGCTAATATTAGCATGCAGGTAAAAATCCAATACGAAAAGTATCCAGCTCCAAAATCGGATAAGCAACGAGACGAATCAACTCCCAAAAATGACTAGGAGGGACTGCCGAAGAATCGTACCCCTCGTCAGCCAAAGGGACATAAAACTCGTAATAATATCAAATCTTCTGAGGGGAGCACAGACGCGAAGAGACGGGGCAAAATAAATCAATGCTAACGAGAAGACCAGGCTGGCAAAATTTTGCACGAAAGCAAGAAAATAATAAGAATCGAAGCCCAGTACCCGGTATATTCTTCTGCAAAAATGACTTGCTAGGGCAAATAAAGCGCAAGCCATCCCCCAAAGAATAATACTATTCTGAGGAGAGAATGATAATAAATGAATAATGAAGGCGACTAATTTCTTCTCGGCAGGATAAAACTGCTAAACAACGAAATGAGAAAGAGGGAAATTACCAAAAAAGAACGATAATAAACCCTAAAATGAGAAGAAAAACAAAATGACTCTTTTCTAACGGAAACGAGCCTAAAACGTCAGCCACGTCTATATACTGACATGTCTATGTGCTGACATGAGGTCGAGAACCCACTGACCTACTAGCAGCCAGCAGACTACTACTTCGTTTGGTCATCCTATTAAGAAGAAGACGTCGGTTCGATTTTAGCCAAAGAACCAAGAAGAAACTCGACGAGTCCCATCTACATCGAGTGATGATATGACAACAGTGATTTAAACGTTGAACAGTGGCTGAAACTTTGTGCATTACGGTTAATCGACGGATATAACCGAGTGTGACAGCTCTGTGCCTAGCACTATAGCTAACAGTGGTTACTTCTGATCTTAAGAAATATAATCAGGCATAACAGAAACACTTATTTCAGTGAAGTGCAAGCAGCCATGACATGAAGTGATCCCTAACATGAACAGTGCAAGCAGTGTAAGCAGGCATAACACGAACACTATTTCAGTGAAGTTATACTGCGGGATTGCTAACAGTGACAGACTTAGGACCCGGAGAAATGGTAAGCAGTCATTCCCGTAAACACTTATTTTAGTGAAGCATTACCGAGCAACTGCTATAAAGTTGTTCAGAAAGACAATTTGTGAAATATGATTGGAACATTGTACAGTGAAGTCATCTTTTGATGTGTAATTCCGTATTATTTGTATCAATCTACATGATAAGTGTACCTATTCATCATGAGTGTGTCCAAGCAAAACCCCAAGAAAAATTTAAATAACATAACAAAAAAAAAAGGAGAATTTTTTTTCATAGTTTCAAACGTCAGTAGTAATAGAAAATTATTGTTAATAACAACTTAGAAATTCCTGTAAATAATACAAATCCAAGTGCAAGCTGTCGAAAATGTTTTTTCTTCATTCTTTAAAGCTTAAAGTTGAACTGAAAACCTTAGTATTTTTTTGTCTCGCGGGAGCTCGAATTTTTTCAGAGGGAGGGCGTAATGTGAGGATGCATCTAGTATACAAAATCTTGATCAAAGCTTATTCAACAAGCTCTATCCTCAACTCTCTCTATTTCCGACTAGCTCTAACGCCCACGCTTTTCTCCGACGGAGAGAGTTTATTTCCTTTTCTCCAATCAAAGAACTCTTTTCCCCATCAAGAACCTAGACAAACTCACTCCATTGGTCACCAACCCTTTCATACTGTATAGAGATTTGCTAGGACGTACGAACAGTAACACTATTCGTTATAGCACTCTGTTGATATTTCCAAGGGCTTAAAAGGACCAACTTCGCAGTTCGGATCTCAGTTCGACTCGGAGCTCCGTTCGACTTGGGAGTTCGACCTGGGCTCTGTTCTCAGTTCAGTTGACCTCTGAGCAAATTAAGTGACAAGTGTTAACCAACCTATCTTCAATGTAAGTACGAACCTTAATAAATGTGTTTTAGTTATTGACCTACGAACTGAGTATCGCCTTCGAAAAGACTCGGTGTATTCGCACCACAAACCAGTCGCCAATATTACCATGCTCGCACGCCACACGCTACTACTATAACAAAGCCTCCTACACACATTATTTCTCTTTATCATAGTAGCCAAGTAATGGCTAATGAGAGTGTTTCTGGGGGACATGTGTACTGAGAGTGTTTCTGGGGGGACATGTTTAGCCAACTAGTTGGCTACTGAAAGTGTTTCTGGGGGGACAAGTGTAGCCTAAGCTTGTTTGTATAGGGCACACCAAGAGTAGCCAACTAACTGGCTACGAAATTTTGATGTATAGTATGATCAGCTACATGCATTTCTTATATATATAAACAACCAAATTTTACTTTAGCTGAATGGTGGATATCCGCATTCGGGGGATGGCTGCAGATATTCTGGGCATCATAACTAGTGGCGAGAAAAAATCACTTTGCAGAATCCAAATAATTCAGTGTATTCAGTTAAATGACACAAAACTAACTTGGCTTTTTAGTTAAACTTTAAGCATAGTTTTTAAGAAAAGGCTTATCCTATTTAAATAATAGGCTATTACTTAGTAGTAACCTGGAGAGAGATTGATTCAGTCACATCCTCCTCTAAATTTCTCTGTGACGATGAGCATAATTAATCTGTTCAAAAAAATTATACAGTCAACTTTCCTCCATCTCGATTGTACCGGAATAACCTTCTTTAAAGAGCCTCGCTCCGCTCGGTAGACATTTGTCATAATCTACCCAAATTTAGGTGGCCGTCCAAATGTTATTTTCCGATATCAGCCGGGATGGAAGAAGTAGACCTTTAATGATGCTAGTATGATATTCAGTCCCGTGAAACCACTCCTATCCTACCATGTGTAGAACTTATCCAGTAATCTATTTACTACTCTCCCTGCGCGACAGTAGCAGATCTAAAAATGCTTCTGCACGGTGTTATTTACACTAGGCGAATAAGAACACATGTTAAAGTGATATCGCATGGTCCCTCGTATTATGCGAGGGTTAGGACAAACCAATTATGCAAAAGCATCGAACGTCTTATTGAAAAAGCAAAGTCGCAACAGGTTCATCAAAGTAAATAGCCCTGGTTTAGTAGGGTTAACGTAGTAACTAAGTTGAAGAAAATATTAGAGCATACCTCTAAAAGATGGAAGGGAGCAGCATTTGGCATGAATACGGCCATAGCATGCTAGTCGTATCGGTTCACCTCTGGCACCACTTCCATTGGGAGCTGATGATGTGGCATAATTCTGCATTTGTGATATCCTTTCACTTCAGACTGAATCAAAAACTTCATTCTCTAAAACGGTTAAGCGTTGTCAGACCCAATATTCAGCCACACCTAATAATGGACTTCTTATGGCCACACTGCAGTAACGCACGAAGGTTCAAACCAAACTTTCAGTATCCTTTGTAGGCGACGCTATTAGCAGAAGGCCAGAGGCACAAGTTCGGAGGCTAGAAACTCTGTAATTCAGACTCTACCACAGGGGCAGTTAAGCAATCTCCTTTGGTTCAACATCCCAGTTCATCCCACGTCTCCCCCAAACAGTGTCGGGCTGGTGTTGGGAATACTTGAGTACAAAGTACTTAAAGTCATTACTTGAGTAAAAAAATCGTAGTACTTGTGCTTTACTTAATTGAAAAAAATTCTGAAGTAATTCATACTCGTGCTTAAGAAAAAAGTAGAAGTACGGTACTTGACTTAAGTAATCAAGTACTTTCATGACAGTGAAATATTCCATTAGCACGACGTTCAGCAGTATGTAAACCATTTTTGAACACTACCTATAAGTATAAAGACTACCGATAATTTTTTTTTCGGCAGATTTCTTATTAACTAACTTTTTGTGACGAAAATATGTTTAACGTAGTTTTAACCTTATTTCACCCGGAAATAAAATTTTGGATTAAAACCCACTCCCTCACCTTAAATAGTAGGCTACTGGATCCATCTGGAGTACTTGGTACCTGTACTTACGTAAAACATAGAAGAACTTGGCACAACACTGCCTCGAACGTTCGTCCCACCTGTTGTTCTCGTTCCGATTCATAAACTGTATGTTCGATAACCGGGATTGTTTTACCAAACAATTTTTCGTCAACCGTTCGGGGACTGGAAATCTATCGTTCGGATTGAATTCCAGTCTTTCCGTTTTCTTAAAAGTCTGAACAATAAGCAAAATTACTTGAGAAACAATTTATCAGAGTAGTCCTAGACGATGAAACTTAAAAAACAGGCGAAAACCACATATATAGGGACTCAAACATTTCGTTCCGAGACTGAAACATTCATGCAACCAGTTTCCGAACGATAGTACCCTCGGCCAAAAGTGTATAAAAATGTTCTAGGAAGCGACATCAATATAACGTTATATAAGTTTTGTCCTCTTTCAAATGGTATCAAAGTTTATTATTTAAAAACTTATGAAAACCGAAGCAAATGAATTGCAGAAGAGCTCTTTCGAAGTCCCAGATTTAGTTTTGTGTTCTTTTCTTCTTTTTGAGCACGAGTTGACAGAGGAACGTAACGAGCAGGACAAAAACGCACCATTACTCTATGGTATAAAGCGTGATTTTTTTTTTTTTATCCTAGCATGTGATCAGAAGCTGGAGGTTTTTTATTTTTTTTCCGAACATCGAACTCATTGAGAGGTAGGACGTTCGGGAACTAGGAGAGTTACCCTATATATAAACAACTAAATTTGACTTTAGCTCAATAGTGGATATCCCCCTGCCTCTACTGTACCTGACTCTCCCCTGTCAGCCTGTCAGCTACATTCAGTCATAAAAAAGGTGGTTAGATCACTATACAATTATCGGCCTTGCAGTAATTCATGTTCTGACAATTCAGCTCGGGACCCTCCTTTGATCTTGGTGCCTCGGAACATAACATACAGTAGAAAGGAATTTTACTGGCTTTCTTTGGGAATAGACTACAATTTAACTTTTCAGAAGTTTAAGGTGAGATAAGGATAATAAAAGTTGGAGAAAACAGTTGGCGAGTTCTAACTGTGGTTCCAGCACTAAGCATTGAGCATGTTATCAAGAAAAGGCTTATTTTTTTTAGACCTGGCACTTTCTTCTTCACAATACACGAAACAATACTCACGCCACGGCTCCAGGCAAAGAAGATGGTACCTCCTCATCAAAGTAACTGTCAATGTCTGCCATACAAAAACAGACCACCTTTGATACTCAACTCATGAGGTTCTTTCCTTCAAATGACTGGCACTTGGGTTCCACTCTGGATCCCTTTCGGCATGCGGCAGATTGTTTTTGAATTTGGCGGGATATCACGTTACTTGAGAGAGTTGTGAGCGTGTTCCACCCTTCTAACAATAGTTGCGTTTTTGTTCGGCTTTTGCCTTTTCCTTTTCAGCTTTTGCCATTTTATTTGTATTTTACTTGCACTTCAAATTTTTCATCTTTAAAATCCGAGACAGTCTCGAAATACTGATTTTAACTTTGAATCAAATTCCTCTTTTATTGGATTTTGGGATAAACTGGTTAAAGTAGCGAGGCAAAAAGCCAAAAGGAGAGCGTAAGTTGGTCCCCTACCAAGTTTGCCTTTTTGCAAAAAGCCGAGGGAAAAGGCGAAAGTCGGCGTTTGCCTTTTTGACAAAAACGTGAGATTGTCAAACAGTGCTTGGGACCTTTTTACTTAAACGCAAAAAAAGTAAAAAGCCGTCGAAAAGGCGAGTGAAAAGTCGAACAAAAACGCAAGTAATAGTTACTACTAGTTACTATTTCCGTGACATCCTCACGAAAAGTTATTACGACTGACCGTTCCAACCTTGTTACTATTTGCTTACCATGCTCGAGAGCGTAGTAAGCGTAGTAACTATGCATCTCTGTAACGTGATTGGTCGAATTCGCCCGAGGCGTGAGATCCTGCTGGAAAATAAAAAAATCGTTCCAGCCTTGACGGCGAAAAGCCAGAATTCGTGACGTCATGCGTAGTAACTACGGTAAGTAGGATGGGACACGCTCTGTGTTTCTTGGTTTGGCGAGACAGAGGAGAAGGAGCACTTTTTTCGCAGCGTTCGCGTACGAACTGTCAACTTCGAAGCAAAATCAGGTCAATGAATGATTAGAATAAGAACTGCTTTCAGAATTACCATGGAGAAGAAGAATTGCAAATATAAATGAAACTGATAGTACAATTACCAAATCATTACATTTACACAGTTTTACATAGTTGTGTTTTGTAGATATCATAGTATTACATCCTTCAAAATATCCGATGACGAATACTCTTGATGATTATCTCTCACTGCCCATGCAGAATCTCCGGGTACCTGTAGAAGAAATGAAGAAACGGTGTAACAGCTGCTCCAAAAGATCGCCGTAGTTGTTTGACACAGGATTTGAGTCGTTGAGTCTGAGTAGTCCCCGAAGCCGCGCCGAAAGTCGGTGGCGTGCCGCCGAAAATAACTCACCGGGCCACCGCCGAAAACATTTCGGCGCGCCACCGTTGGGGTCGGCGGCGGCGGCCCGCAGGTAAAATTATAACGCCTTGTCTTTTTAGTTGATATGTATCAGGTTCTCTTTCCATTGAGCTTTATCTTCCCTAGGCTCAAGGTTGTTGTAGGAGTTTTGCTCATCAGCAACTGCACTAACAGAAACGTTATCGATTGTAGCGGCAGTGCAAGAATGACAATTTTTACTAAAAATTGTATGTTTTCTCCAAACCGTGTAAGCAAAGTGTCAAACAGTGTTCGTGCTGCCTGTCGGTTCGTCATTCTGTCCTACTTTTTCTAGTTCAGACACTTCCGGACAAGCTAGGACGGTGAAACTTCATTCCTTCTGGACGGGAGCGTAGTTTCACTGAACGTTGCCAAACTCTTGAAAAACTCTATTGCTGGAGGATTCCAAATTCTCTAGAAATCCCCTCGATTATTGGAGATTCCCCGGTTGAACAAATTTTATTTATAGTACCACAGCAGGTAGCTTATATATTCAAGGATTGTATGGCACTTGCAACCTTCGACTAAAGCGCCATGTAGCCACCATCATGTCTCTCCGTCGGTCCGTCTATCCCTTTGTCTAATTTTGCTAGTCCAGGCATTTCCATATAAGCTAGGGCTATGAAGAACTATAAAGGACCCGACTGATACTCAACGAAACCTTATTTTCCGGGTCCGACCATCCACGTGTGGGTGGAGGGAGGGCGGATACAGGACCTTGTGACCTGCATGCAGCGCAAAAACGGTCATGGGTCCTAGACAGATGGGGATTTGAACCTAGGACCTTTGGCTTTCAAGGCAACTGCTCTGCCACTGAGGTACAGACAGAGGGGCTTTTGAACTTCGTTGGCAAACCACTATAATGGTTACGAAGAAGCAGGCCGAAGGAAGAGTGATCCCGCCGAAAACAAATTTATCTAAGCACTTCACATGCCCATGTCACGGGTGTAGATAGTATGCATGGAATTTTACACGAGGGACTTGTCCTGCGACAAAAGGCGTATTCCTGCCGTTCCCCGATGAGTCGGACTCCGCTTACGGAAAATAAAGAGAACACAGGGAATGCTTCTAAAATGGATTTTGACCCCCCCAAAAAAAATATGCAGTTGACGAAATTAGTCTGGATCCATTTTATTTTTTGTTTTGTTTATTCTGATTGTTTGTAGTTAACTTTACATTGCACCAACACCAGTCCCCTACGAATCTGAAAGGTCGTCCTTTTTTATGATGGTGATGATAATGTACATGGGGACTCGTGAGAATACGGGGAGTGAGTCCCTGGGACAAACAAAAACGCAGGGACTCCTCAAAAGTAGTCCTCGGGAAACGACGAGAATACGCCTAAATAAAGCAGCTCATTTTTCACGGTTAGGTCACTTGAGTAGTATTCCGTCTATGTAATATCTGGCCGCATCCGGTCCAGACCTCAAACGGCACATCCGGGCCTATGCCATGTGTGCCTTCCAAGTTTCTCACTCTCTTTTTTTGGTCCCCATGCGCATCGAAAAATTTCTGAAACCTCCCCCACCATGTCCACATGCGATTCTGACACGTAAATATCGTATCTAGGGATCACCCACAGTGTCACTCGAATGGTGGCCCTTCTGAATTTTGGACCCGTTACCTTTGCACAATCCAAGTTTCATCGCAATCATTCTTTCCACCTGGTTCCTACGCATGTTATCGAGCCTCTTCTTCCATCCCACCACCATGGTCGGATGCAATTCGGACACGCAAATGTTTCATCTACGGCACTTCACTACCGAATAATTTGCCCTTGATTCGGGGGACATCCGGAAATGTTTCTGTGACACACAACTCCCCCCGACGACACCGGATCCGGTCTCAACCTCAAAAAAACATATCTAGGTTCCTGGGCGCCACAAAATGTTAACCGATTTCGTGGCCCCCGCCCCCCCCCCCTAAGTCGGATGTGATTCGAAAAATGTATGTGGTATTGGAGCAACGCCCCTTCCAGGTCCCCGCACCAAGGTTGTATTCAGCCCGACTTCAAAATCACACATCTGAGCCCCATAATCTTTGTACCGTCCAAGTTTCATCCCAATCCCTATATTCCTATGCAAAGAATGTTCCAAAATTGTTCGCATGTTCCAAATATGGATTCCTTATATTCCGTCGCAACATCCCAAAATTCCCAGAGTCCCCCTCGCCCCGTGGTCGGATGTGATTCGGCCTTATAAATGCAATATCGCTCTGCTCCTCTGAATCGGGTCACATGGGTCACAAATTTCCGTACTCCCCCTCCCTCCACCGCCACATGAACGGATGGATTTAATCCGGCAAAACACGGTTTCGCTGAGCATTTAAGCATGTGAAGTGTCATCGTCTTTAGCTTACGTGGAGTGGATGTACCCAAAAGGGAGACAGATGGATCACCATTACGATCTCTATATGGCACTTGAACCGAAAACTGCAAGTACCATAACAACTTTGTGGTACAAAAATTGCAAAAATTTGTTGGAAAACTGAAGAATAACCGCAAAAATGCTAAAAATTAGAGAAAACGCCGATAAATCGGCGCGCCATCGCCGACCCAAATTCTCCCCGCCGCCGCCGAATTTAGATTCGGAGCGGCTTCGGGGACTAATCTGTCCGAGTCGTTACGGACACGTTTACTCTTTCTTCCCGAGGATCACTGACGTGTTTTGGACTTAAGGCGTATTCTTGCCGTTACTCGAGGACTCCTCGGGGAATCGAAGGGAACGGCGAGAATAGAGGGAGTCACTCCACGCGGACACCGCGGACAGAAAACAGCGAGAACACGGGGAATGCTTACAAAACGGTTTTGTTGGGAAAAAATATGCAGATGACGAAATTAGTCTGGATCCACTTTATTTTTGATTTGGTTTGCTCTGATTGTTTTTAATCAATTTTATATTGCACCAATAGCAGCAAAAATTGATTCCCCTCCGAAACTGAAAGGGAGTCCTTTTTTATGTAAACTGGAGTATTCTCCGTCAGTGGGGACTCGCGAGAATACGGGGAGTAAGTCCCCCGGACAAACAAAAACGCGGAGGTTCCCAGGGGACTCCTCAAGTGGAGTCCTCGGGGAACGGTGAGAATACGCCTTTTGTCAAATCGAGTATTGCCGCCAGACGCGATAGAGGAACAATAACAATCACACGTGAGATCTGGGTATAAGTTATCTACGGGTGAATAAGCGATTAGGCTTTCGCTTCATATCGAGTCATGCATTAGCCCCGTGGAAAGTCAGCTAGCACTCAGCACTGAAGTCGGAAGCCAGTAATGACAAAGTTGATGACGCTTGAGAGAACAGAGTTGGGTAAAGCAAAAAGAGGGGAAGAGGCATTTTAAACAGTTTTAAACGTGGTTAGGCCGAAGAGGAATTGAAAATAGCAAAATAAACCTGGATAGACGTACACCAAGAAGTAACATGTCATTGTTTTCTTCACGATACTAGCGGCCAAAAAAGAACTAATCCGAGAAGAATTTTATGAGGGGCGTAATAAGGGTCGTTTTTGCAGTACCCGTGGTATCTGATATACAGTGGTATCTGAAATCAGGATCTTTATTAGATTCTGGATAGTTTCGTTTTTACAAATACTATGGTATGTGATACCACGGTCTAAATTTGTTTTCGGAGTTATCGTGGTATCTGATACCACGGAAGGTCAAAAGGCGTTTTTGCCGTAATCGTGGTATCTGGCCAGTTATTGTGGTATCTGATATTCAGATACCGCGGTATCCGAAAATTCATCTCAGTTTTATCAAATTTTGTAATATTGATGAGAAAGAAGTTTAGTGCTTAGGGATTTTCCTGTGGGATGACTTCGAAATGCGCAATTCGGCAATAGTTGTTTTTGCAGAGCAACCGTGTATCAGATACCACGGTAACTGCAAAAACGACTAATTGCAGATTCAGTTACCCTGGTAAGAGATACCATGGTATCTATCAGATCCCACGATAACTGGCCAGATCCCACGATAACTGCAAAAGTGCATTTTAACCGTGGTATCAGATACCAAGATAACTGCAAAAATGACGGTAGACTGTGGTATCAGATACCATGGTATAAGTTACCACGGTAATTGGATCTGAATTTAGTCGTATTTACAGTTACTGTGGTATCTGACATGCGGTTGCTCTGAAAAAAACAACAATGGCCAAAATTGCACTTTTCGAAGTCATCCCAAAAGAAAAACTGATATTGAGTGCCAAACTTCTTTCCCATCAATTTTACAAAAATTGATGTCCATCACTAAAGGAGTA
Organism: Branchinecta lynchi; assembly: GCA_023053575.1. NCBI lineage: Eukaryota > Metazoa > Arthropoda > Branchiopoda > Anostraca > Branchinectidae > Branchinecta > Branchinecta lynchi. The sequence goes on along the minus strand of JAKZAP010000007.1, from coordinate 27,236,901 downwards.
TTCTCGCCGTTCCTCGACTCCTCGGGAAATCAAGGGAAACGGCGAAAATAGAGGGTTCTCCACATGGACAACGCGTACGGAAAACAGCGAGAACACGGAAAATGCTTCCAAACTGGATTTTGCTCGAAAAGAAAAATATGCAATTGATGAGATTAGTCTGGGTCCACTTTATTTTTTATTTTTTTTATTCTGACTGTTTTTAATTAATTTTACATTGCACAAGGGAGGGAGTCCTTTTTGATGATAGTAATGATAACTGGAGCATTTCCCGCCCGTGGGGACTCAGCGAGAATACTGGGAGTGAGTCCGTGAGACAAACAAAAAGACAGGGACTCCTCACAAGGAATCCTCGGGGAACGGCGAGAATATGCCTTAGGTGCCAAACTTCTTTCCCACCAATTTGATAAAAACTGATGAAAGTGAGGTGACTTATTCAGATACTACGATCGGTTACCACGGTCGTACCGTAGTAACTGACTATCAGATACCACGATAACTGCAAAACCGCCTTTTGACCGTGGTATCAGAGACAACGACAACTGCAATAACGACTTTAGAACGTGGTATCAGACACTATAGTATCTGTTACCACGGTAACTGGATCTGCAATTACTTGTTTTTGCAGTTACGTGGTATCTGATATACGGTTGGTTTGCAAAAACGACAAATTGCCGAAATTGCGCTTTTCGAAGTCATCCCAAAAGAAAAACTGATCTTGAGTGCCAAACTTCTTTCCCAACAATTTACCAAAAGTGATGAAAGTGAGATGACCTTTTCAGATAACACGATCAGTGACAACGGTCGGGCTGTGATATCTGAATATCAGATTATATGATAACAGGCCAGATACCACAATAACTGCAAAAATGAATTCAGACCGTGGTATCAGATACCAGGGTATCTGCAAAAACATCAGTATTGTAATTCTGGAAATGTAATTGTTATTTTAATTATTCCGTTACTGTAATTGTAATTATACCATGGTATATGATACACTATTCACAATCGTTTTTGCAGTTATCGTGATATCTGATATCACGGCCGTTTTTGCAGTTATCATGGTATCTGACATCCAGATAACACGGTCCGACCGTGGTAACTGATCGCGGTATCTGAAAAAGTCATATCAATTTCATCAATTTTTGTCAAATTGGTGGGAAAGAAGTTTGGCACTTAAGGCGTATTCTCGCCGTTCCCCGAGGACTCCTCGGGGAATCAAAGGGAACGGCGAGAATAGAGGGAGTCACTCCACGCGGACTCCGCGGACAGAAACAGCGAGAACACGGGGAATGCTTCCAGCATGGATTTTGTTTGAAAAATAGATATGCAGTTGATGAAATTAGTCTGGAGCCACTTTATTTTTGGTTTTGTTGATTCTGATTATTGTGTTGCGAGAGCAACACTTTGGTTTTGTCCTCGTTTTTTTTTTTTTTTTTTTTTTTTTCTATGCCGCCGATTTCATTTTATTCCTGGTAACTGGGAAGGGTCTAACCTGTGCGGTTTTTACGGAAAGTGTGGACCTTGGGCCGGATTGATGAATATGACATTACTTTTTGGAAAGCTCCGTAGAACTCTTGCCTGGGGCCAATAAGGATGGTTTTTGCTTGTCCTCGAGCCAGAGCCTACGGTTTGCGAAGTGAAGTGGAGTTGTATAGCCTATGTCAGAGAGGACCATCTGAAGTTGTGTAGCGAACCTTTCGTTTCATCAAAGTTGTTTCTGCTTTCGAGTGGAAAGCTCTGTTCTAGCACGCAAGCAGGCAGGCACCAGTTTCAAATTGAAGATGGACTAAAATCTATAAGTGTTAAATATATGCGGCAGTTACCCGGCCCCACAGCCAACATATCTTCTTTGAGTGATAAATAGAAAAATCTACAGAGACAAAAAAGTGGTTTTTTCCCACGGGTCTGAAAGTGCTGCCATCTATTGTTTCTATCCATTTATCTGCGCGATTTCAGCTGAGTTTATCGTTCGTTTTTTGCACTTGGGTTTGCGGTAGACAAATGGTATCACATGTGCCTCTTAAACTTTCAAAGTTCTCTCGTTGCTAAAGAAATTAGAGCTTATCCTTTGCTCCTTTCTAAGCGGTGACGTTAGAAAGTTGGCCTACGGCAAAAAAGTAAACTTTTGAACTAAGACAGGTAGAATTTTTTTGTTGACGGCAATCGATAGCAGTTGATGAGCTGATCAAAGTATATATCATCCATTTTTGGTACAAAAATTCCTTCATGAGATACACCAGTTTGAAAATTTCAAGGGGTTGACAACTTCATTAGTAAGGTGCAGACTGAAACCAAAAACAGGCGATACCAGTTGTGAGAAATGTAGAGGACTTGTAAGCAACAGTCGACTGTTAGCTCATAATCATCTTCGGCGATGAGGGGTTTTCAGCTTTTGCTACTTGGTGTATCTGTTATTTGTTTCCGGTGTATTCGATGGTAAGAACAATTGAGTTCCCAATGGTAAAATATGCAAGGGAATTGTAAGTAATAATTGGCTGTTATGCTACAGTCATCTTCAGCGATGAGGACTTTGCAACTTCTGCTAGCTGGTGTACTTGCTAGCTGGTGTACCTTTCGCTAGTTGGCGTACCTGTCATTTGGTTGTAAGAACAATTTGGTTCCCAATTGTAAGACATGCAAGGGACTTGTAAGTAATAAACGGCTGTTATGCTACAAAAATCTTCAGCGATGAGGGGTTTGCAACTCTTGCTAGCCGGTGTACCCATTATTTTTATCCGATGAACTTGATGTCTATCACGGGAAAGGGACTTGTCAGTAGAATCGGTGCACGAGGGGCTAGAAAATTGTGCAAATTGTTGCACACTGTATTCGATTTATATAAATCTGACGGTAAGAAATTTTGTATCGATGGTCTATCGCTGTAACCTAGGATTTACGTAGGTTTACGCATAATGTAAAACAAGGTAGTTTCGTGATAATTAATAGTGTTATCTATGGTATTTTAATCCTGAAAAGTTACGGATAGCTTTATAATACCAACCAGATTATATAGGATATTGTTCCAAGTTTTCATCCGATGTCTACGATTGAAAAGGATAAAGTTCAACTTACTGCAAAGTCAATTTAGTCTCTTTTTCCGATATTCTTTTGTTGTGGTTAGGGCAATCGATAGCCCTTGATGAGCTGATCAAAGTATATGTCATCCACTTTATGGAACAAAAATCCTTCATGAGATTAACCAGTTTGAAAGTTTCAAGGGGCTGACAACTTCAGGAGTAAGGTACACACTGAAACCAAAAATAGGCGATACCAGTTGTGAGACATGTAAGGGACTTGTAAGCAACAGTCGACTGTAAGCAACAGTCAACTGTTAGCTCATAATCATCTTCGGCAATGAGGAGTTTGCAGCTTTTGCTAGTTGAAATACCTGTTATTTGTTTCAGGTGTATTCGATGGTAAGAACAAATTGTTCCCAATTGTAAGACATGCATGGGACTTGTAAGTAATAATCGGCTGTTATGCTATAATCATCTTCAGCGATGAGGGTTTGCAACTTTTGCTAGCTGGTGTATCCATTATTTGGTTCCGGTGAATTTGATGTCAACCACGAGAGAGGGACTTGTAAGTAAGAATCGGTTCACGAGGGGCTAGAAATTTTTGAAAATTGGTGCACATTGTATTCGATTTCTGTCAATATGACGGTAAGAAAGTTTATATCGATGGTCTATCGCTATAACCTAGGATTAACTGTTAATACAACGGGTACAAACGATACGGTAATGTAAAACAATAAGGTAGTTTTGTAATAATTAATAGTGTTTTCTATGGTATTTTAATCCTGAAACGTTACGGATAGCTTTATAATACCAACTAGATTATATAAGATATTGTTCCAAGTTTTCATCCGTCACGATATCTACGATTGAAAAGGATAAAGTTCAACTGACCGCAAAGTCAATTTGGTCCCTTCTTCCGATATTGTTTTGTTGTTGGTTTTACAACGGTAAAGAACAGCTTTTGATCATGCGATTATTCTTTTTAGAGCATACCGTTTTAAAAGCTTCGATAAGTTGACAACTTCAGCATTTAACCGACAGCGAAGAAACAAAACCAAAGTGTTGCTCTCGCAACACTTCACGTTGCCCGGGCAACGTAGGTCTAGTTTGTAATTAATTTTACATTGCGCCAACACCAGCAAAAATTGATTCCCCTCCGAATCTGAAAAGGAGTCCTTTTTATTCAAACAATGTTTTCAACGGCTACGTTAGCTACGATTCTTCATCAGCGATATTTCGGACCTTCTTGGCAAGGGTCCTCGTCAGGCTGTCAATCCTCTGGTTCAACTTCGGGGAAGGAAACAAACCTGTAATCAAGATATTTCGGCCCTTCTTGGCAAGGGTCCTCGTCGTTTGTCCTGGAGTCCTTTTTGATGATGGTGATGATAACCGGAGCATTCCCCGTCCGTGTCGACTCACGAGAATACGGGGAGTGAGTCCCCGGGACAAACAAAAACGCGGGGACTCCTCGAGTGGAGTCCGCGGGGAACGGCGAGAGTACGCCTTTAGTAATGTGACTGAATAGCAGTTTTTTTTTGGGGTGACTTCAGGCTTATTCTCGCCGTTCCCCGAGGACTCCTCGGGAAATCCAAGGGAACGGCGAGAATAGAGGGAATGACTCCACGCGGACTCCGCGTCTGGAAAACAACGAGAACCCGGGGAATGCTTCCTAAACGAATTTTCTTCTAAAAAGAAATATGCAGTTGACGAAATTAGTCTGGACCCACTTTTTTTTTTTTTTTTAATTCTGATTGTCCTTAATTAATTTTACTTTACACCTACACCAGCAAAAATTGATTCCCCTCTGAATCTGAAATCGAGTCCTTTTTGATGATGGTGATGATAATCGGAGCATTCCCCGTCTGTGGAGACTCGCGAGAATAAGCGGAGTGAGTCCCATGGACCAACAAAAACTCGGGGAGTTCTCAAGTGGAGTTCTCCGGGAACGGCGAGAATACGCCTTTTCTCTCTCTGCAAATGCAGAATCTCCGGGTACCTGGGGAAGAAACGAAGAAACGGTGTCAAAGCTGCGCTGACTCAGGAGTCGTTAAGTTTGAAGTTGTTACGGACACGTTTACTCCTTCTTCATGAGAATCAATGTTGTGTTCCAAATCCAGTTACCGTGGTAACAGATACCATGGTATCTGACACCACGGTCTAAAGTCGTTTTTGCAGTTACTGTGATATCTGATACCAAGGTGGTATTTGAATAGTCATCTCACTTTGATCAAATTTTGCCAAACTGCTGAGAAAGTAGTTTAGCACTTAGTGATGTAAGAACGGAGAACGGTGTAAGGAAAATGGAGTTTTACAAAATCGCGGCTAATCAGTTGCCTCTATAGGCATATTCTCGTCGTTCCCCGAGGACTCCACTTGAGGAGCCCCTGCGTTTTTGTTTGTCCCGGGGACTCACTCCCCGTATTCTCGCGAGTCCCAACGGACGGGGAATGCTCCGATTATCATCACCATCATCAGAAAGGACTCCCTTTTATATTCGAAGGGGAATCAGTTTTTGCTGGTGTTGGTGCATGTAAAATTAATTAAAAAGAATCAGAATAAACAAAACCAAAAATAAAGTGGATCCTGACTAGTTTTGTCAGCTGTACATTCCGTGTGGAGTGACTCCCTCTATTCTCGCCGTTCCCTTCGATTCCCCGAGAAGTCCTCGGGGAACGGCGAGAATACGCCTTATGGCACCTTCCCGGCATCCGGAATCTGGGGTTCTCACCAGGAATAACCGTACAACGGGCCCAAGCTTGGGGTGACGAGGTGCGAGCCCACGCATCAAAGCGTGATATGACGATAAATTTATCGGCACCTTGGGCGCATACTCTCAAACTAGCCTTGCCATGGGACTATTGATGATGGCGATGATATTGGGAATACTTATTTGATTCTTTCTACATCAAGAAGGAATTAAATTGCAGATCCTAAAGTTGTCATGAAGGTAGGTTCTATGAGCGTGAATGACAAAGGTATTGTTCTTTGTGCTGTGTCGCTGGCCAGGCTGTAGCACCATAATGGCATTGTAGGCTACGTACAGGACGCAGGCAGGAAGCCACGGGGACCTTAGTCACCTCACGCTTCGACGCGTGGGCCTGTGTAAGGATTAGGTGCTAACACCACGGACTTCCAGACGTTTTTGTCCGGGCTTCACCTTCCAGATCTGTCTCGACGTAAACGGCTGTCTTGAATCCGGAAAAAAATCTGGAAGGTGAAGCCTCACCTTCTACCGCGGTAAACTGATACCATGTTACCTCAAAACGCACCTACCGCCGAGTGGGGTTGACCTCAGAAACTTCTCGCTCGTTTCCCAGCCTGACTGAAGCCAGCATAAAATATGATACTGATGTTTTGATATTTTAAGCTAATCTGAAGATTGTTTGGCAGAGAATAGTATTGATGTACATTAAATTATGGTAAGAATTGTTGTGTTCAATTTAGTTCTGGGTTGGTTCTGTTGAATTTTATGTTGTTTGAAGCAACATGCAATCTGAAAGAAATAGAAAACCGTGATTTTCGGGGTTTTTTCTTGATCAGCTAATTACCCCTCTAGGATGATGTGCGAGGGATAAATATAAATTCGGATATTTCGGTTGCACTTCCGGCAAACCGTCCTCAGCGAAAAACAAAACAAAACTAAATCATAAAATCCACCACAATCACAACAGGAGAACGATGCGGAACCAACAGACAATAAGACGAGATGTGACTAAAAACCAGAAGAAAATGGTGGGGATGCAGATAAAAATAAAATAAAAAAAAAAACTCGAAAATCACGGTTTTCTATTTCTTTCGTAATGAATGGTCAGCTTGGCTTCAAACCTTATATTCATGCCATCTGAGGAGCACCAATATTCTCCTCAGAGAAGGCACTGTATAGGGAACCGGGAGCCATACTTCATGTCGTACAGGCTATAGAATGGTACACCTAACCTCAAACAGATATCTGAAATTCTAAAAACTGGATGACTTAACTTTCAATTATCTGTGCTTGAAGACCATTTAAAGTACAAAGAGATGCACCAAATTGAAGCTTAATAATTGGGCAATATGATAACACTATTTAGTCTTGTAAAAACTTTTGTATAAATTAAAAATTCATTTTTAATCCTCCAAAACCCTATTTACAAGAGCTCGGTTACGGCGAGGTCTACCTCGACACTACGTACACTACCTCGAACGACTAGGTGGTGCAACATCGTCACAGTTCAATGTCTGATAACCACTTACTGATATAATTATTAAGATTATAATCCTACTTTTTCATCAAGGTGTTTAGTAAACAAAGATGTTGCTGCTGAAGCTCCAAAAACTGAGTGGCAGAGTTTTTGGGTTCCTAGTTAATACAGCTAATGTCAGTTGCTTCAGAGCCGTGATATATTTTCACGGGGCAGACGGAAGTGTGGGGACAAGGGGTGGCTGGTCGTGGGAGGCTGGAGATAAGTGTTTTGGGCATATTTTAGGTCTCTCCAGATTCCGAAAACTTGGTCATGAAGATCCGTGGCCTCCGAAAATGCCTTCTTAAACCTTTCTTTCTGCCCCCGTCTGCGCCAGAGTGGGGAAGTTTGAGAAAATAGAGGGGCTTGTGGGGTTAACAGATGATTAGCCAAATCTTCGTAGCTCACATGGGAACATTGACAGACCAGCTTGAAGTATTATGGACTGGTGACCTATTCAATGCCGGTAAAGGACCTGAGCTGAAAGCTACTGTTAATTTTTACCTCAAAGACCCAATGGGACCCTGAGTTTTTCGCGGTCTTGTTAAGTATGTCCCTGAGGAATAACGAAAGAAAATGAATCTCTTTTTCATTAAAATTAAACAAAAGCCAAAAAATACACTTGCTATTCAGTGTTGTCGCACTAAAGCAAGTCAAGACTCCAGGCCAAAGTCTCAACAGTTCCTCCGCTCTGCGACAAACTTCTTGAATGCTATTATTCTGTTCGTGAGCTCGGCGACCGAAACACAACCTCGATCGCCAGACACCATGAAACAAAAGAATAGTTTAATTAAACAAAGTAAATTGTAAATAGAAGTGAATTCTTAATTTTTTCGTGATTTATGGTGAGTTTTACAGCAGCTTATAGGCCTTTTAAAGGAATTTTGAAGAATTCACGAGACGAAAACGAGGATATGTAAAAACGAGGTTGGATACCCCTCCTGTACTTCTCATGGAAACCAAACAATAAGAGCTGCAATGCAGGGATCTGACATCATTGACTATCAGAACTTGTACTGGAGCATATACTATTTCCATCAGAATTTAACCTGCCTATTCCATTGACCAGCTTCTTAACTTTGAACTCATGGGCTCTGATCTTCTCATAAACTGCATGGCCACCGTGATAAAAGATGTCAGCCATGGTGATCCAAAATTGCTCGGCAATGTCGGAATCCCCACTTCGCACTGCTTGCCTGGAACATATATTGTGTTTACTCGCTTCCGCTAAATGGCTGACATTGAGCGTGCTCCACCTACATAATGTAGTTACTAGGCATGAAGTCACAAATTCTGGCTTTTTGCCATCAAGGTTGGAACGTTTCCTCTATCTTCCAGCAGACTATTATGCCACCGGCGAATCCGACCAATCACAATACAAAGATGCATAGTTACCACGCTTACTACACTCCCGAGCATAGCAAGCAAATAGTTAGTATTAGTTACTATTTCGAGAAGTAGTAGTAGTAGTAGACAGGTTTAATAGAAAAACTTGGCAGCATCGCTGATTTGCGTTTCTTTACAACAGATTCAAAATCAAACTACACTTGTAAATATAAAACAAACAAGAAACATTAACTCTTATTGTACATATCGACGAAAGCCGGAACGAAAAAATTACCATATCGGTTTGTTCTTGCATTAACTGGAACTAACTTATTTTGCTTTTTCGTTCTTGATGGTGGAGGTTGATCAGGTAGAATGTCTCGGTGCTGAGTTTTAGAAAGCAAGAACTTTCCAAAACCCGTTATCAGAGTTTCGTACCGGTTTTGGAGTACTGATACTTTATTATAAAACGAGACTTTCACAGCATTGGATTGCCGAACTTGTCGTTTTCGTCAGGTACATCATAATTACAAAACATTTAATAAGGCGGTTGTACATAATAAAGCAATAGTCAAAAAATGATCAAACAGAATAAAAACCCTAGACAATTAAAACATTAAAGGGAAATAGTTGATCAATTGTTCAAAACTTCAACAAAAGATGGTACAAAGCTCTTTCTGTAGCGATCGGTTCTTGTACAAACAGGGTTCAGAACCAGAACTTTTTGTGCTACAGCTCGAGGTAGTCGAGGTTTTGGCGGGCAATATGGGGTAGGAAACAGGTGCTCAAAACATGAGTGGGAACGCAGATTGTTCCCGAAACCAGTACAAAGAGTAAGACGTCGGGCTGCTGAAGTGGGGAGGCGGAATTCTTTGAGGAGGAGGATATAAGGCACTTTGCCCTGGCGGTAGATGATTCTCAAAGCTCTCTTCTGAATAGTTTCAAGCCTATCAGACTGATCTACTGTCAGGCCAAAGTGCCAAACCGGACAAGCATACTCAAGTAGCGGACGGATGAAAGTAACGTAAAGGCGGAGAACATGTGAGTTAGGGCACGAAAATTTGGAAAACAGTTTTAGGAGAGACAGAGACGCACTGGCTTGTTTAATAATGGAACAAATGTGAGCCTCCCACTTCAGATCATTCGTCAGTGTGATCCCCAAAAGTTTGGTCTTTGTTGTAAATATTTCATTTGGTACTGGAGTAGTCAACGATGGCTTTGATTTAAGAAAACTTATGGTCATGATATTCGATTTCTGTGAATTAACTTTCATTTTCGACTCGGCTGCTTCGGCGGTACTCTTTATGTTCCTTCTGCACCTTTCAAGTAATGTCATGTCGTCCACAAACTTCCAGCGATCGGCTGATTCGTTAGCAAGATTGTTAATCATTACCAAAAATAACAGAGGACCTAAGATACCTTACAACTTGACTTCTATTTGACAGAAAAGATGCAATGATATTAACTAGAAAAGGTGGTACTTTAAATTCATTTAATAATTTTTCAATTAAAATATTGTGACTAACAAGATCAAACGCTTTATGGAGGTCAACTAAAATAAGATTCAGCCATGTATCAGGCTCATCAAGTAGTTTATATACAGTGTCGAGAAGGCTAACCAGATAATGTGTCGTCGATAAACCTTTCATGTTTCCGAACTGGTTTTCATCTATTAAATCATGGATCGTTTCTTTGAGCCAATCTGCTACAAAACTCTCATACATTTTGGAAAATATTGGTGTAAGAGTAATAGGACGGACTCCACTAAAATCCAGTTTAGCCCCTTTCTTCTGTATGGGAGTAACGTACCCTTTTTTCCAGCAATCAGGGAATAAACCGCTTTTGGTTATCGTGTTGAAAATATCTGACAAAGGTTTTGATAGTTTATCGGGAAATGCTTGGACCAAATCAATCGGAATATCAAGGGGGCATATTGAAGTTCTCTTTAGTTTACGGATTTTTGCTTCAACATCCACAGGTAGTATTGCTGGGATAACGTGATCTGGTGATGGGGGAAAAGAGGTATTACTTGGGAGAGGAGGAAGAGTTTGCACAATAGCCGAAAGGTGTTTATTTAGCGAATTAGCTGTGGTTTCTGGCGGTTCATCAAGGTTGAAATCAACAATTTTGACCGTAACGGCAGTCCTAGCTCTTCCAGAGCCTTTTCGTAGGGGATGTCACGGCGGCCCAAAATAATCGATACAAGTCGCTTCTGAACCGATTCAAGCTCCTGACAAAGATACACTGTTCTAAGTGCTGACGGCGCCCATACAGGGCAAGCATACTCCAGAATGGGGTGGACGTACGTTAAGTATGCAGACTTAATACTCTCTGTGTTCGCACTGAACCTACGCATACCGTTTAAAGTCTGTAGACTAGCGTTTGCACTTTTAACCACGTTTTCAATATGTGCGGCAAAGCTGAAGTCATTGGAGAAAGTGACTCCAAGGATCTTCATACTGTTTGTTAGTGGAAATGGAACATTTGGCTCCATAACATCACTTTTTAGCGGGTTAAAGCGTACTATCTTCGACTTGTTCCGATTAATCTCAAGATCTAGCTCCGCGCACTCTTTTGTGAAAACACTGACAAAATTTGAACTGAATTGTGGCGTCACAACTCCGTTTTGTACTAAATATTTATCCCTTACTATCATCCCTTACTATCCCTTACTATTACTATCACCTTCATAGAGAGCAAAAACACGCTGCATCCTCTGACTGAGAAAGTCCAACACGAGCGTAAGAGTCTTTTTCTTAGCCCCCATTAGCTTGAGATTAAGGGCTTGAGTTTATTTAGCTTGAGGTGAGAACGGTCAGCGTAGTAACTTTTTACGAGATTGGAATGGAAATAGTAACTAATAGTTACTTCTGTTAGAAAGGTGGAACACGCTCACTATTGACTATACGCACCTGTAATTGATTTTTTTTGACATGACACAAGTTATTAGGTTTTTGAAAACTAATGTGGATGCAAAGACTGACGTTTACCCATTGCGATGGCAGTGCAGTAACAGTATCAGAAAACTAAATATTCTTTGAGCCCTAGCTGACTTTGAAACATTGTTTGAATATCGAAAACTATCAGACTGACAACCAAAACGTGAAAGAAAGTTTTTTTTCGGTTTCTTCCTCACGGTTAAATGACAAGAAAAATAACTCACACATATGCAAGGACTCCCAAGAGCTCCGTGAAGACCATGTGGCCAAGGAGCTTTATGTGTGTGGGACGTTCGGAGCTTCCAATCCAATCCATGAAATGGGCTACATCAGGACGTGTACAGGCATTCTTGTCTGTATTCCAAGATCAAGAACCTGGCTAGCACATGAAAAGCCAATTTCACGAGGTTGCCTTGTGGTGGTCTTTGGCTGACAGCAAGGAAGCTTGGGCAGGTCCCGTGATATTTAAGGCTATCAGCATGGCTCAAAAATTTCGGTTTTATATTTCGCCAGAAGGGCTTTGGTGGCATTGAGTTCGATGTGGAAAGGTCCACTGAGAGGCACAGTCCACTGGAACGCCTTCGTTGTTTTGTCGAAAGAATCACTGCAGCCGATTAAGTGGGATTCCAGCTCTTCACAATCAAGCAGGAGTAGTTCGCATTCTCTGCAGTAAAAGGCTTCCTCTCTCAGCCTTGTTAAAGATGGATAAACGCCACCATCTACAACGATGAATCCCAAGATCTTTTTCCACCAAAAATGTCGATGCCCAGCTGACGACCAATCTGTTGAAGGACCTGAGCAATGTCTCTTTTGCTGCTTGGGGACATCTTTAACATTTCTCCGACGGTTATGGATGTGGAGATGTTGCACAAGTTTATGATTCAGTCTAATTTCTCCATCGGATCAAATTGGCCATTAGTCGGGGAGTAGGATTGTTGCTCATCCCAATATCCTGCAGAAAAAAAAAATTCAATCCAAAGACGTTACTTTAGTTATCTTGTTCATGCCGAGCCAAAGGAAATACAGACGCGACCTATTTCCGTCCGTCACTGGATTTATTCTTAAACCTTAAGACCACAATACTTTTTAACATCCCTAACTTCGTTTTCCCACTTGCTATGTTTTGCTAGATTAGTGCGCATCACGCTTTCCTACCGTTGTTTGCATCATGTTTATTCATTTGGACAAAAATATTATTTGGGTATATTCCTGTTTTGCTAAAAGTCAACGTGCCTCTAGAAAGGCGTAAAACTGCCAAATCCGTTGATAAATACTTCTTGAGCCCAAGCTGTGTCGTGAACATATACTCAAGACTGGCAAGGACCAATTCAGACTATAATAGCTGACTAATCCGTTTTATGCAATGTTTGAAGTCGTGGATAGCTTGTTGAAAGGAGCACCTAGATTTAAAGTATTCAACTATTTGAAAAATAAACTGAAGTATAAACAATAAATGGTGCAAGAGGTCCTATAAGTGTTGATAGCATCCGAGATTAGTGTCCAGCGCTTGACAAACATACTATTTGTAAACTTTTTTTTATTTCAATGTGCATTTTTTTCTATATTACCTGAAGAAATCGAGTGATGACTTCCTGATGGAAACGTTTGAAAGTTCGGTTGTCCGCGCTGAGAAGCTGGCTGAGCTTGGTCGTTTCTGCGGGTGCAAAACCTCGATCCAGCCAGTTTGCGGGATGGTACTTTGGTTCGTACTGGACGCTGTTATCAGCAATCGAGACTCGCATAATTGCAGTGTAGATTTCCCCTGCCGGTTTTTTGTGAAAGGCCACTCTCGTGGTCTTAGAGAGCTTTTGAGTGTTGTCCGCTGCAACAAGCGCAACATCCGCCGGACAGGATTTCGGCTGGCTCGAGCTGATTTCTAAACGCTGTCGAATTGATGAAATTTTCCCACCTGGTGAGAAGGTACCATGGTAGTCTGCAAGAGAATATGAGTCAAATACGACCGAGCTCACAACGATCGTGCCCTTCTGTAAGTTGTATGAAAATGGCCGGTTAAAGGTCTAAAAAGAAAAGAACTGTTGGGTTAAAAATGAGCCACCGGAGAAAAACACCAAATAGCGAAAACTTTAGAGGAAGAACAATAATAAAAATAGGAGGAGGCATTGTGTAAACTAATTTCTGTGAAGTGTTTCCAGGTTAACTTGCACAAATTTACTACACGGCGTACTAATTATCACAATCATTTAGACATTAATTACCGATACTCACACCACAGCTAATTAAGAAAATTTGAGAATCCAGGGATTGCGGAACAGCAGAAATGTCAGCTAGGAGATGAGTCAAGGTGCTAAAAGCTCAAGCTACGTGCACAAAGAGTCTGATGACATTTCTGAACGCGCAAATATGGAACGCTGAAAATACGCTTTCGAATGTCGCGTCACTCTGGCGAAAAAACCTACATTCGATGCGTCCGAAATTTGGAGCAAAGGAGGAAATTCGCATCAAAAAGAGAAAATTTGATTATGACGAAATCTGAAAGTTAAAAGAAATTGGGAATATATGTGTGACAGGAACATGTTTAAGGGGACAAGCTGAATCCACAGGGAAAAGGAAAACTCAATTTTTCCGACTTCCTTTTGCTTGTTGGCCAGTAGGAAATAGGACTCGATGAGACTAGCAGGTAGGATCATCTTGCTGGTACCCATGTACATCCACTGCTCGTAGATCCTGAATATGCAGAAAACATGCTGTCTCGATATTGTGTCAAGGTCGTCTTTCCGTTCATTGAGACAACACAACAGAATATCTAGCAAACGCTTTGGAATCTTTGTCAGATAGTCGACGAAATCAAAGTCCGCTAGATACTCTATTTCCGCAGGGCAGCGTGCACTCTCACGGATTCGCTTTCGTTCCATCGTGATTATGCTAGAAAGTTTGGAAAGCACAGCATGTGTTGTCAAGATCTCAGATACTTCCTTATCTAGTTCGGCAACGGCTTGAGCAGGTGGTACTTCGGTCCCAGAATGCTCAAACTCCATTTCGACGGCTTCAGCTTCTGTAGTGATGGAATGGTCGTCATCTGTTTTTTCCAAATCAGAAACGAGAGCTGGAACTACTACTTGCTTTATTTTTCGAGTATTCGAAAAAGTCATGCTAGTAAATTTGGTAACGCAAGAATTGCACATCCGCTTTCCGCGTATCGCGCAACCGTTCTTTTTCAGTTCGAATTTGGCTTTTTTCGTTTGAAAAGTCTATACAAATATTATCTGGGTATAATTCGGGGGGGGGGGGGGGGTCTATTCCAAATCGCTTACGGAATGTGGCTGACTTTTTACGAATATTCAAACGGCCTGCAAACGGCTTATAATTCTGTTATTTTCGACATTTATTTCAACCTAGCACGACCGGGCGCTGGAAAGTCACGACAAAATGGAAAAAAGGACTCACGGTTTCTTCGTGCTTCAAGTTTCTACAAATTCGCGTATTATTCATTTCGAACAAATTCAGCTTCGCCTTAAAACTCAGTCTGGTAATCGAGATCAATTTATAGTGCTGTCTAATCAAACCGGCTGTCGAAAAGATTGATTCTCGAATAGGTGACGCCAGGGTTCACGCGATTGCAACTTATTAGCCACATTTCAATCGTTAGAATACGTACGACTCCGAGGGTTCTACGTATTAGTACGATTGGCATCCCGGTATTCCCGTTCGCTGTTTTTCTTCTCTTAAATAATGGAAAGGAAGAAGGAGAATCACAGCTGTTAGCCTATGATTATTTATTTTGGTTTATTTATATTTATTACTTCTTATTTAAACCCTAATTTCAAGGTGGCCTGGTTCCAGTTTACTTGATAGGCTGATAGACGACAGTCAGGTCAGTCCACACACAGATTTTTGGATACCCTAGTCTAGACCAAATACTGGGTATATACAGGTATATAGCCTACAATCAGTATACAATATTTGGCATAGCCTTTGCCTAGCGCTGGTTTAGTCAACCACAAACCTGCCACAAACCCCTGTTCTTTGGATACACTATGCCAAACGCTGGATATGTCTAGCGTTTGGCATACCCTATGCCAGCCCTACAGCCCCAAATATATAGCGTCAAATATTTAGCGCCAAAGCTCTACTTTGTTGGAACCTGTAGAAACAACTTTTATTCCAAAGAACACAGTTTTAGAAGGAATGCTTATTGTTAGTTTGAAGACAAATACTTGAACTCGAGAAATCGTTTGGATATTTCTGATTGTCATGTGGCTAATAAGTTGCCCCAGAGCGACGACTGATTATTGTCAAAGGGGTGAGGTTTGGCAAATCAAAAGGGAAACCAGCGGTAGATAACCCAAAGAAGAAGAAGCTGAACTTAGCCAGGATTCCTGTCAACCAAGTCAGACGAAATCAAGCTCTTCCAGCACCTGTGCGATCCTGCGAGTGTGTGACCTGATTGAAAAGGTCTAAGAAGCCGACAGCGCATAACAGCGATGCTAACAACACCTAGAATCCATTGACGAGGAAGAAGCCTGCATAGGCATTGGGCCCTTTTGGCGTATTCTTGGAATATACTAAAACCGAAGGAATTAAATATTCCAAATTTCTAGTAGCCTTGAATAGGCTGCTGCTACTATTCGGTTTACACTGGTTTACATAAGAGGGTGAGTTTCCTAACAGCTTCACAGGAGTCCTAATGCCAGATGAAGCCACACCGCAAACCAGTCTAGGGATGAAATCTCTGTCAAAATCTAATCTAGTCTAGACATGTCAGGTAGTGCATAACCATATACGTCTACCACATCTAATCCGTCTAATGTGACAAACATCTGACTTTTTTATACACTATATCATTTTATTTCGTTCCCTGCATTTTTTTTTTGTCCCAGGGACTCACTCCCAGTATTCTCCCTGCGAAAATTATTCAAATAGCAGGGAATGGTCCGATTATCATCAACATCATAGAAAAGGACTCCCTTCCAGATTCAGAGGGGAATCAGTTTTTGCTGGTGTTGGTGCAATTTAAACTTAATTAAAACAATCAGAATAGACAAAACCCAAAATAAAGTAGATCCAGATTAATTTCGTCAACTTCTTATTTGTTTGTCGAACAAAATTCATTGTGGAAGCATTCCCTGTCTTCTCGCATTTTTCCGTACACAGAGTCTGCATGGAGTGACTCCCTCTGTTCTCGCCGTTCCCATAGATTCCCAGACTAGTCCTCGGGGAATGGGGAGAATACTCCTCTAGTCGTGGATCCACGTCTAGTAGGGGTAGAACATCTGCCCTTTGTCCCAGTCAGGAAAGAGGATGGAGAAAAGAATTGACCATCAAAGCAACTTCTGCGTTCTGCAGATTCACTGAGCTTTCCCCATTCTCTGTTCTAACAAAAGGAGAAAAAGAAGAATCGGCTTCATCTCAATAGTCATGAAATGTGATATAAGAGAATTAAGATCACAAATTCAACTTCTATTTTCTTGATTATTGATAATGTTACCCCCATGTTCCACCTCTAGCATCCTTCCAGATGAATTCTCCCGTTTTGTCATGTATTACTCCTAGCAGAATTTGTGCGGTCTTGTATTTGCTCTTCTGTTATATGCTGTGATGCATCCAAAATTAGGAAAAGTTGATGAAGAGGTTGAAGGAGCTTTTTGTCTCTCATTTTAGCCACAATTTAGCGATCAGTGCAGGGTCAGCTAGAATACTATTATGGCCAAATTCCTTCTTGTTTCAAAGTGCTGTGACATAATCAAGGAGGTTTGGTGGACTATGCCAAATTCGTTTTCAGGATCAATTAGGGTATAACAGTGCTTGTATCATGCCAGTACACAGATTTGCTATCGTAATGTAGTTAGGCTAATTGCAAGATTAAATCTTAACTCTGTAGCTACTAAGATGTAATGTGCACTTGCCAAAGAAAATTCTGGTCGTGCTCTGTTGCAAACATTTTCTAGACCATACAGTACCGGACATAACTTAAATACCTAGCAGTCATGCTCTAGCGTACCTTAAAACCAACTATCTGTGCAATAACTCATCTTTGTCTTTTGTCATATCAATTTTTTTTTCTCTTCTTCTTCTGAGATTCACACCCGTAAAAAAATAAACAAGCCTCAGATATAGTGGAGCACAGATCTGAACAAAACGAATTAGTATCAGCTCTGCCAATTTAACTAGTGTTAAACACGCTATTACAGCGTGCTGTAATATTCAAATCCTGTTCCAGGGTGTTTTTCGACAATGAATGCGGAGTATTCCCGAAAACCGAGTTCGTCTTCGACCTTGAGCTCCCCCCTTCATTTACACCAAATAACGCCGGCAGAGAAGTCGAGAACCTCACACCTGTACCTGTTTTGGTGAGTCTCTGATTTACTGTAGTTACTCTTGTGAACAATGGTGTGAAAATGTGTACAGCGATGGAGAATAGTAACTGAAATTTCATCTTCATTAGCTTCTGAATGGTTACTTACTTATTACCTCTACTGCCATGTCCGTCTCACCTCGCTGCCAGATTTCTGATTATAATACTTTCGTCAGGTTCATCCTCTTACTGTTTCCTTTTGGATTTTCGTTTTATGGTTACCTTTCTGGAATTCTTTTTGGGGAAAGTGTAGATTCGTTTTCGGCAACACTATTGTCTTCCCCTTATTGTACTGATTGCGAGTGCTGATTGAGTACCCTCCCATCTTTTCAGGAACTGCACAGCAAAGTCTTCCCTTTCAATGTTATGTCAAACGCTTGATAACCTATGCCAAATGATAGCTACCTGTGTGTGCACTAACTCTAACCTACTCCACTATATCCTAATAGGAATTCTGACTGGTTGATTTCTAACCTTCAGTAAACCATCGATGTTTTATTGAGTTAGGGTATCTAGCATCAGGCATAGGGTATGCCAAATGCTGGATAGTCCGACCTTTTGGCCTACAGTTACCCGAAATCAAGGGTTTGTGTAGATTGGGCTATGTTCTGTATGAAAGGCCCTATTTATTCCCTAGTTCAGTAAACAACTAATCCTATTCTCTTTTTACAGGAAGTAATCCCATCATTTGTACTCAGAGATAAAAACAACAAGCTGGACAGTCAACAGTCACTCTCGCATGGATTTATCACACCAGAAAATGGTAAGAAATGAAAAGTCTGTTAACTAGAACTGATTTACTCCGCCACCTTTAATATACAATACAGTAACTTGCATGCAACTGAAGTAAAAGAAGTCCCTGCGAAGCGGATAAATCTTATTGCTGTTGATGTTAAAAAGGCTTTCGATTAGATCAGGCATTCTAAACCGTTGGATAAGTTATTGGCAAATGTAACATAGAACATTTTTAGGAAGAATCGTCGCTGGTTTGATATCAGATAGGATGCAATGACTAAATATAAATCAACCTATTCCGAGTGTCTCACACAATAATTTAGGTCCTCTCGCTTGTTGAGATTGGCCGGAGAAACCTCAAAAGCTCTATAACATGTGCCTTCGATCGGTTAAGCTTCTGTCCCTGCTGACAAACTAATTCTATCCTTTTTTCGTCCGGCCTATGCAGGCTGTAGTACCCTCTAGCGTATCGGAGTATCGGTGCTTCTTATTTTCATGGTCGTCCTCCTAATTTCCATCGTTCTGTTTTCTCTTCTCTTGACTTCAGATTAAGAGAAGATTGTGGACACATGTATACTCCAGTTTCCTTTTGTCCTAACTTAAGTTCTTGTCGGTAGATTGAAAATTGGTGCAGGAAATAAGTCGGTGGAAGTATTCAAGCAATCAGAAACGGACGCTTGCTTTGGACAGAATACGAGCCTGGCAGCGTGCAGCAAAATAAAAATCAGGATTTGTTCAACCATTCTGAAACAGTGGAAGGATAACGATGAGTTCGCAAAAGTTGTCAGTCTGTCCGTCCTTTTATCAGCACGATAACTCTCGAAGGGAATCAGATATGTTGATAAAACTATGGTCGGGGAAACCGGAATCCAGCAAAAACCTGAAAATTTGTAAAAAAAAAAAGTTTATTCTCAAGTTGATTAGAGGTTCGATTTAATAGAGAAACATAATTTATGCCTTCTCTAAAAGAAAACATGCTGAATCCGAATACGAAAATTATTCTCTCCCGACAAGTAGATCGCCGGAATCCGGCCAAAACCGGAAAATTTGTTAAAAGTAAAAGTTTTATATGAATTTTAGTAGGTGTTCGATTTACGGGGAAGAAGATATGCTGAAATCAAAGTTGTCGTTTTATCTGAAGATAATTAGAGGTTCAACATAGGGGTAAGGAGATACGCTGAATCCGTCTTTGAACTTCAATTTTTTGTAAGACAAGTAGTTCGCCCGGAATCCGGCTGAAACCGGTAATTTGGCAGAAGTAAGGCGGGAACTTTCGTCAAAGTAGATGTGACGCAGGCTATAGGGTAAACACACATGCTGAATCCATATTTGAACTTGGTCTTCTCAGATGATTACCATTTGCCTTAATCTGTTTCTATATTTTATTAGTTGAGTGCTCAAGGAGTCAGGCGAACACTGGACCTCTATAAGACCCGATTGTCTGGATCAAATATTAGGTTTTTGGGATCCCATCGAAACCTTTGGTCTTGTTTATCTTTAGTTAAGTCTTAAGTAAAAGTTTTACATGAATTTCATTAGGTGTTCGATTTACGGGTAAGAAGACCTGCTGAATTCATGTATGACAATCATTTTCTACCCGGACACATAGTTGGCCACGAATCCGACTGACATCTGAAATTTTTTTTAAAGTTGAAGTCGTATATGAAGTTGATTAGAGGTTTGACATAGGGGTAAGGAGATATTAAATTTTTGGGATCCCATCGAAACCTTTGGTCTTGTTAATCGCTAAGACTACCCCTGCCTGCTCGACCCGGACTACCATACAGATTCTGCTATGTAAAAGTTTCCTTGGTTCCCGTTAGATTGTACAGCTATGAGAAAACTTATTTTGCTTCTCTGCTTTGGAGAGAGAAAATTGACTTAGTTTTTTGGGGCACAGGAAATTTAGTGACAGAAGTACTTTATCTGTCGAGAAAGGTTTCCCCAATACCATACCAGACAGCGGATAAAAGTGACCCCACATAACGTTGTAATCCATGAACCTGGCAGCTAACTAAGTCCCTGACAGCTTTTTTGGGCCCATTACTATTTTTTTTAAATAGTCTTTGATTATGAGAATTAGTTATGGACCTCATTATAGGGCCTTGATACAACTTTAAATATTTCCGTGTCCTTGCCTTAAAGGACAATCTTGGCAAGATTTGCATAAACGTTCTCCGGACGGGTACGCTCTTCGGAAACAATGGCAATACGTCACGGAAAGAGAAAAAACATGGCAGACGTAATAATCAGTTTCTTATGAAAAGCCTGTATATTTTCTGTGATTGGGTCGTCCCAGAAAGAGGTGCTTTTTTAGTTTACTGTCATGTTGCTTCAGACCTTCACAATGTTGCTGTATTATTTTCTTTCGTCGTTTACTTGTAGGTAAACGAAAGCGGAGTCATGGATCGTCATCTCCGTTGCTCCTGAAACCTTGCCTTTCGTACGGTAGTTTATACCCACCATGCGGCATTTCACTGATTCTTACGTTTGCCGTGGTTGGCTCAGATCCTGAACCTTGTCACCATTATAACTTTACTGGATTAACCGGCAAGGCCTCTTACGCAGCCGTGTTGTTTTTATAAATTGATCGTGATTTATCTACCACGAAGTAGACTATCAATGTTCATAGGTAAATTCGAAACACGAAGTCGTCCAGTAAGATCCAACGGCGTGTTATTAGGAATAGTTATCACTCCACTCGCCCGGTGAGATTATGGTGCGCATTTGAGAGAATATTTTAAATTGTCCCTCCTTCTTTTTCAGGTGGACAAGCGTGACACAAGACGAATTATATCAGCTTCCACAACGGAATGTGCGATTTATCAACTCCGTTTAGCACCTTGTTTCTGGATTCCACAGACGTAGAACTGAAAACAGTCGATGCCTAGTGTTTGAAGTAGCCATTTTTACCTCCGAATGTTGGTAGAGCTTTAGACAAAACCAGACGTAAGATCGCTAAGGTCTACGGTTCTTCTTTATGTCGTGGGATTATGGATCAATCGTGACATGATTAGTGATGCATTGCTGCATTTGCAGAATCCGTGGTAGCCCTACGACCAAAATAAACTTTATATTCAAGCAAGAGGGTTTGTCCCCGCTGCTATTCAAGTCGCCGGTTCGTCCGACTAATTATATGGCAAAGCTAGACAGTCAGACCTCACGACGATTATGATATTGGAGCCTAGGAGTAAATCCAAACGAGAGTCAAAGGAGAACACCAAATTCTAACTAAATCCGCCTGATCTACTCTACCCGGAGATGCTTGCCAAGTTTTGTTTTCCGCCCATCGCTTACAGACTTTTTAGAAAGATTTAATTTTAATACGTCTAAATTAATGAACGGCAGATTCGACAAAACTGAATGATTTCATAAAATTTATTGGCCTCCGTCATCATAGTTGCACACTTTCAAGCTTGTTCAATCGTGTTTCTGCAATGCTTTGTACAACTAGAGTTTGCGTGGACTCAACAATAGTCTCACCGAAGATTCGGCTAATGCAGAATCGACTGATAGCTTCAAGTCGCGACATCATTCTAAACACCGCTTATTCGTTCACTCTGAATACTTGTGTGATCCCTAGAGGCGAAAGTGTTCTGTGATGTAGTGTAATCGTACTAATAATTATTCCCTACTGGCAGTGCATGTTGAGCCCTTGATGCTGTATGTTATCGACGTACACTCCCTAACGGAAACGTGCAGTCCTGTGTTTTCAGATTTTGTGTATACTAGAGCAATTTTCAGTTTACAGTTTACAATAAAAGTTGTTCTTGCTAGTTTTATTGGTTCTTGGTCTGGAACTCCAAGGAATACCACATCTAGGAACTGCCCATCCCTCGAATTTCTTCAGAGGGAACTCTCTTGCGGTATTTCGGCTTCCTAAGACTGATGTAGCCTGCTTAGTAAGTTTGCTGTGCGAATCTGCGTTCGAACCGAGAACTCGCAGTTGAGAAAATGAATCGCGTTGGCGACACGGCCTCTTGACGAAGGACTACCACTCCATACTCCTGACTTTTCCTTCTTTGATGAATACGGTAAAATTAGAGAAAAGCCCACAATGAAAGGAGAAGAAACACACAACCCTTCTTTTTCTAAGTAGCGAATGACAAGTTTGCGAAAAGCCAGGCTTCATCTTCCAGACTTTTCTTCCGGATTCCAGACAGCATTTTTGGTCAGGACCGATCTGGAAGGTGAAGCCGGCCCAAGACGTCTGGAAGTCCGGGGTCTTGGACATTCCGGATGACTGGAAGGTACCATAGAGGCAACCGGTCCGAGAGACAAAACAAAAATGCAAATGTAGGAAGAAGCGAGAAAGTGATTGGCAGTTGTGACTGGGATGTAATTTGTAGGAGATATTTGAAGTGGGAAGGGACCTCTAGGGAAAGGTCGAAGAAGAGCAAATCAGCCGTCATCGTTATCATAAAAATTCACTACGCGGAAGCCTCGGACATCTGGAAGGTCCAGTCTGGGTTGAAGCGAGCGAGACAAAGCTGCGCCATCTAGGTCAATCATTCGCAAGAAGGAACTGATTATAGGTGGCGCTAGCAATCCGAAATAAACTAATGCTTTTCAGCAAGTAAGCCTTGAAACAGGCTGGAATCTTATCTTGTAAACAGTGCAAAGGCAGTCATCTAAACATTATTTTGTATGGCTTTGCTGTTTCAGGCTTACAGTTCTCGGTAGCTCAGTATGCCTCCAGGAGCCATCTAGTGTTTTTTTACGCCGAACTCACAAAACGTGCTCTACGGAGGGTGTGGGGGGGGGGGGTACGAAGCCTACAGTTGAAAAGGCTATCTATTGGAGGTCAAGGATAGCCCACAAGACCAAAAATCAAAGCTCCTTTGGTTTACTGATGAAAGAGTTTCATGGCTAAAATGTATCCATTAGCCGACTTGGTCGAGACGAGGACACCAACTTGTCATGAAGGAGTCTTTTGCGTAAAAAGTCGTTCCAGCACGTAACTAGATAGATAGCAAGCCGGCGAGACAGATTAGAGAAAATATGACCAATGTTAGGCTACCCCCCCCCCCCCCCCCCCTCTGTTCAGAGTGTGAGTCTCAGAGGTTTCCCTCACCTCGTTAATTAAGTGACGCGGATACCCATGACTTCTTAAAAGTTGCCCGTTTATCACAACGATAACTCTCCAAGAGATTGAGAGATGTTGTTCAAACT
This sequence comes from Branchinecta lynchi, assembly GCA_023053575.1. Classification (NCBI taxonomy): domain Eukaryota; kingdom Metazoa; phylum Arthropoda; class Branchiopoda; order Anostraca; family Branchinectidae; genus Branchinecta; species Branchinecta lynchi. The sequence goes on along the minus strand of JAKZAP010000007.1, from coordinate 27,213,179 downwards.
TGGCGTGAGTATTTGTTGGGCCAAACGTACAGTTTAAGTTCATAGTAAGTAAGTAAGTAATTTATTTATGACCCGCCATTTTGAAAAGGCGGAGTAAATGATAGATGGGCCCGTAACCATATTGTTAGAGGTGGGGGTGGGTTTCTGGATTAAGGGATGAACAAAATGTTTCAGGTTAATGCGATGTTCGAGTATGGGTAAGGAGACAAGCTGAATCCTTAACTGAATTTCTTTTTCTCACCGGATAAACAGTTCCTCCGGAATCTGGGAACAAGTGGACATTTCGTAGGATTTTTTTGTTATCTGATTTGAATTGAGGTTCGGCATAGGAGTACAGAGACAATGAACTTTATCTTTTCGCCGGACAGTTAGTAGCCTATTTTGCCGGAATCCGTCATAAAGCGGAAAATTGTTGAGAGCGAAAAGTCGTATCTGAAGTCGGTAAGAGGGTCGACTAGAGCGTCGATATAGACGTAAGAATACATCCAGAACCTATATTTGAACTGAATGTTCCCGCCGTACAAATAGACTGACCGGAATCTAGCTGAATTAAAAAAAAAAGTGCCAGTGGTCCTAAGAACGATCAAGGTAAAACTTCTAATTTATCAGCGTAGGCTTTAAGTTATCCGCGTTTAACAACAAGACCAAAGGTTTCGATGGGACCCGAAAGAGGAATATTTGTTCATCTTTCTAGAACAGATAATCGTGTCTTGCAGATGTTCGTTCTTTGCCAGCCCCCATACACGTCTCATAATCGTCCTAATAGACCATTAACCTTGCCATTAGCTACCGGCATGATAATTACCATCTGCAAACACGTAGGTGAATAAGGGCTTTTTGAACATCCAAGCCCTTGTAAGTAAGCTTCTGAGGTGTGAACACTCAACTCGCAATTGACTTACACCGGTTCAGCGCTCCAAGTGGATTGGTTCTGCCAATCCCCCATTGTCTCGGAATCAGTACTCGTATAGACACACTAAGCAGTCGGATCCATAAGGTAGTGGGTAACTTTCAGTTTCTGCGACATGTCCATTAGGGACTCAGATTGCAGGTTTTCTGCTCGTGAACCTGTGGATCTATTTTACTCTGTCTGACACAATTGCGGTGGTGAGGTAGAGGGGGATTTACAGAAACTAGTCGGCTTAGAAGCGGTGAACCGGAATATGGCGAATTTCCGAATACTGATTAGATTAGATTAGATTAAGATTAGATCTTAAATCTTAATCTTTTTATTAAATCTAAAAATCTTAATCTTATATAGACGTAAGAATACATCCAGAACCTATATTTGAACTGAATGTTCCCGCCGTACAAATAGACTGACCGGAATCTAGCTGAATTAAAAAAAAAGTGCCAGTGGTCCTAAGAACGATCAAGGTAAAACTTCTAATTTATCAGCGTAGGCTTTAAGTTATCCGCGTTTAACAACAAGACCAAAGGTTTCGATGGGACCCGAAAGAGGAATATTTGTTCATCTTTCTAGAACAGATAATCGTGTCTTGCAGATGTTCGTTCTTTGCCAGCCCCCATACACGTCTCATAATCGTCCTAATAGACCATTAACCAGATCCACAAGGTAATACTTTTTAGCAGAAACAAAAAATCGAACAATCAGTTTCGTTCATTCATCAGACTGGACTATCCACCAGTGGAGAGAAGCTTACAGATGCCGAGAACCGAACTGAAATTCCAGGAATCCATGTTTGTATCTGATTACCTTTCCTACTCTTAAAAGTTCTCCCATCGAGTACCCGAGTAAAAATATTAAGCCTAATGCTTTCAAGAGTTTCCTATAATATAAACAGTAGTTTTAGGTAAACTTTTAATATCAAACACGGTACAAAGTTTACACTGAGCCTACCTCACACTGGTCAATAGCCTCGCTGAAGAAACAGAGGCTGCGATCTCGCACGACTCGGACGGTGCTATGTTAGGTCTCAGAAAAGCTCATCCGGTTTGGTCTTTACGCGTCAAGTAAGCACCCCTTCAACTCTGCGAATCGGACATACAGACATCACATCTAGGGCATTGCTCCTCCCACCCATCAAGTTTCACTGAAATCGGATACAGTATTTGCTGCTGGGATTAATCTTATCTCTATTGGGATAAGATTAATCCGAATTAGGGGTAATCTTATCTCAATAAGGATAAGATTAGTCCGAGTAGGAAATACTGCAAGAATTTTTTTTTACAGTAGTCTGAACATCGACATAACATACCTAGTTCACAAGACCGCCATACTCTCCAAGTTTTATTCCAACGTGCTTAACAAAATTCACGTGTAGACGCACTAACAAAACTAATAACCTTATCTCCCTCAAGGCTTCACTATTCTTTAAAACTCTTTCCGCGCTTGTAAAACCTACAACATAAATAACACGGAAGCACCAACGAAACATACAAGTGCGCAAGCGCTCAGACGTGGAGTGTGAAAGTAAAATATTTATCACAACTTATTCCAGCAATGTTTTCTACGGATACGTCAGCTAAGATTCTTCATAAGCGATATTTCGGCCCTTCTTGGCAAGGGTCCTCGTCAGGCTTCCAATCCTCTTGTTCAAGCCTGACGAGGACCCTTGCCAAGAAGGGCCGAAATATCGCTTATGAAGAATCTTAGCTGACGTATCCGTAGAAAACATTGCTGGAATAAATGTTTCAAAGTCAGCTTGGGCTCAAAGAATATTTATCACATCTTATAAACAAACAGCGTTAGAGACAAGACATTTCACATCCCCAATAACCAAAAAAGTATTGAAATAATATTCTGAAACTTCCCAGTGTAAGAGCTTTCAATGTAAAGAAAACGCATTTAGGAAAAAAGGGAACAAAGAAGATATTCAAATCTTGCAAGAACGGTTTCAGTTTCCATACTGGATGTCTTGCTAGGCAGTCCGACCCTTCAAACTTCTTTTCCATTAGCAATGTAATCACAAGTGCAATAAACCAAATCGTAGCAGCCTAATACCCCCTTTGTTGCAATTTCATTAAGAACGGCATATAATCGATCATATGACAAAACTGTCCAGTTTCCAACTTATCATTAAGGAATGAGGTACGTCGCGTGGTCTTATTTCTTGATGTTACACCAAATCCGCATCTATACATAGATATCCACAAGTATACAAGAGTTGAACTCAAGACATGTCATAGACGAACGTAACTCGTGGAAAATCTGAGCCCAGTTACCCATGAACGGGACCCGTCAAATTGTATATCTAGACCCATACATCCTAGACTATATCAGCTTAGAGATTGACTCTAGTCGCAGGTCAAAAACTTTACTCACGGGCAAATTGGGCCACTTTCGCTTGAACGGGGAGGGTGGGGGTGGCTCAACTCCACATATATATCCTCAAACCCTATGATCCAAAAGCACAAAGGAATTTCATCACCTTAAAAACTGGGCAATCTGGTTCCAATTGCCCCTGAACACAGAGGGGGGGGGGGGGGGGGGGGGGGGGGGGAGGAATAAGACCAAAGGTTTCGTCGGGATACAAAAACCTAATATTTGATCCAGACAATTGGGTCTTGTCTTCGCCAGATCCAGTCTTCCCCAGGCTAATCATCAGTGAAAGTTCAGATTTACCTCTATAAGCCATATCTATTTTGACGACACTGACCGAAACTTCCTGCTTTACTTCTGCCAAAGTTCCGGATTCCGAGCGAACTAAATGTCAGCGTATATCCTTATCTCTATATAGAACATAATCAACTTCAAATAAATCTTTAACTTATAAAATAAATTCCGGTTACAATCGGATTCCGGACGAATTATATGTCCGGGTAAAAAATGATTGTTATATAGAGACTCAGCATCGCTTCTTACCCCTGAACCTGTCACCTAATCAACTTGCTTTTCAGATAAGTGTTCAGCATGTCTTCTTACCCCTAAATAGAACATTTAATCAACTTCAAATGAAACTTTTACTTTCAACCAACTTTCCGCTTTTTGCCGGATTCCGGGCGAAATACTGGCGAGAAAATGGTTTTCACCATCGTGTTTAGCATGTCTTATTACCATATAATCGGCTATCACATTAGCTGTTTCAAAATATTTTGTTTGCCCCTTAATCTGACCCCCCTCCCCCACCCCTAAATATAGAGCTACGAAGTCCATCTACGAACTTGACCTTACCCTTGACCTAAAGAACCCTTACACCAAGTTTCATCCAAATATCTCATTCCCTTCGAGAGTTATCGTGCTCACAGACAGACGGACAACTTTTGCGATGTCATAGGTATCCCTCCACTTACGTTTTGGGATCCCAAAAAGAGATCCCAATGCTCACAAAGCTACCAGGTTTCAACTTTATACCTGTTGCTTCCTGCCACAGGTAAAGAACCTTACTCCTGGGCAATCTGTGCCCAGTTGCCCATGAACGGGGTGGGTGGGGGAGCAACTTTAAAAGCAATTTCTTCAGCCCTAGGATCTACATGTACAAGGAATTTCATCGTCCTATGTCCAGGTCCAAGTTACGCACATTTTTCACTGGTCAAAACCGGTTGGGCACAACTAGATTCGAATAACCACAAGTGTACCAAGTTTCAACTTGATACTTGCACTGGTTCACGAGTTATGGGCTCCACAAAATACGGTGAAAACCGGAAACTGAAAGCTGCTACAGCGCTCGCAATAAGGAACATTCAACTAATAATGAAACTCCCTTAGTCTTTCCTATTCTTCAAAATGATTTCCGTACGTACTAGCACGTACAATTCCGATAATCATTGTCTAATTCACTGATAATAAAGCCTCCTTCGCATATAAACTCAGTTCCGGTAAATTCGGGCGTGGCTTATCACGACAGACGGCTTCAAACGAATTTCATATATTCAGACTACCAAACCCTCTGTAAAGAGAATAGAAAAAACTTCCGTTCCCTTCGTGCTCTGATAAAAACATCCGCTCACACGCTGAATTCTTCTGCTTGGCACTTGACACTTTTACTAACAACAAGTCCAGTCTTTGAGTGACAAGAAGTTCGCAGGTTTCGGAGCTTTCTCACAAGCGTCACTTTCGCAGTTTGATGTAAGATGTGGAAACCAATGCGAGGGACCAGCTAAAAAAGACAAACTGTTAGTCGGGAAGATACTGACGGACAGCAGAAGATACTTCTTTTTCCCAAGGAAGTTTCCACGGCTACTTGTTTGGTTCCATACGGCCTACTGAGCCCTACTATCAGCGGTATAATAACTAAACGCTTTCTGCGAACGTTTGCTTTACACTAAAATCCCTCACAAGCGCGACCATCTGGCAATTTGTGTTTTTATTGCCTTATCTAAAACCTTCCCGCAGTATAAAAGTTCTGTCTCAATTCCCCAGCTGTTTCCTTCAGGAAAGAAGCACTTAAACTTATTAACCTTGAACGTTTGTCGGACAAACAAGTTTGTAAAAGCGCCAGACATGTCTGTAAAATCCAGCGAGAGCAAGAAAACCGTGTAGCGAAGAGTTAATAAAGTAGTTTTAGTCTGTCTTAGTTATACGACAATGACGGCGAGGCTGTTAGGAAATATAACATAACTAGTGACAGTGAGAAAATGGCGGAAAATACAGTTATGAATTCCCCGAGGATACAGTAGATCTAATCAGATTTTATATACAGACTATCTCTTTCATAGATGTCAAGCCGTGCAATAGATAAAAGAATATCTGGCTGCAGACTAAACACACGGATACGCATCCATCTGTACTTTGTTCGACACAAAGAATATTTCTGATGACCCTCTTAATGAGGGCTCATAACAAGAATGTAATCGGCGAAACAAGGTAACACTTGAAAGGGTCTTAACAGAAATGAATTCGGTTTAGAAAGCCAGGTAACAAATGCAGGACGAACATCTTGGCAAAGTCAACATCGGGGATTTGCGCAAGGCCTTAAGGGACGAGGACTCTGGTTTCCAAGTAAATCCAGTGGGCCCCGACCAATCAAACTTGAACGGCATCAGAAAATACATTGCTGATACCCCCTCCAATTCTATTTAGCGACGTCGGATCCGACCAGTCTTTAACAGGCCTAGGGGATACGATCCTTGTTAGCATCTAAGTTTCATGCCGCTCCTTCCACCCGTCAACCTGTGCATGTCCAAATTTTCTGAGGCATCTTTCCCTCCCCCACTGCAGTAGCTAAATGCAACATGAATAATTAATAGACAGGTTGCGGGAATCTCTGCCACCATTAAATCCTTATATATAGCACTCCCCCTATAACTACAAGCGTCATTCAGGGCAGACACCGAAAGATCTTACAGGCTGGAACTTACCTGTGAAATTGACAAGAGACATTCCTGCATAACTTGACAGAGCACACCCTTTTTTTGCAGTTTTGTCGATGATGGAAACCAGGTCCGGTCGGGAACTTTCGGCGATGCTGGAAAGGATACCATGGTGAGGGAAATTCTTTAATAAATGTCCTGCAACTCTGTTTTCCATGAAACAAAACCTCCATTCTCGAGGAGTATTAATTAATATAGGACCTACAGACCCTGGTTGTTTAAACGAATGTTTGGTAAGTGGAAACATAACTGCACAGACCAGACACTGGGCTAAGACGGGAGAGTCGCGATACTACAAACATAAGGTCATGACACCCACAAGAGAGACTAATGCTTGAAAGAGTAAACAATCTAAAGAAAGCAGTCTACCCAGAAGAGAACTCTTATTATTAGTCGCGTTTCTTGTCGCCTATCTTCCAAGGCCTTGGTTCATTTTCCCATTCTTGCACCAGACTCCTTTCTAGCAAAAAGAGTCACATTAGCAGAAAGGATGGAGGAGAGAATCTTTTGATGTCTTTTGGCAAAAAACTGGACTATCAATTAAATGATACCAAAACTGTATAATTTTCTAATTTCAACCCCAATAGCCTACAAGGTTTGGAGATTTCAGGATAAATTGCGGGGGGAGGGACAAGGCATTTACCGACTGGCTTTCAGAAAGAAATACTGTTTTCAAGAAAAACGTTTACGTTTCGAATGTAACATACAAAATTTAGGTTTCCTGGTTAAAAAATTCATGAATGCCATTTGTATGTAGGTTGTATTGGTGTTTTAAGTACGGGGGGTCCTTTAAGTTTTTTTTTTATCACTGCTAGGGCCTCTTCCTTCCACCAACTTTATCTCTCGCATGACACATGAGGATATCCCGAGTGCTAGATAAGTATATATATATACAGGGAGCATTTTCCATACACATCCTTCAAATAGGCATAGTAAGGTGTTACCATATACAGCGTGTCTAGATTTGTCTGTTCTGAAAAGCAAAGCTAGGAAGGCAAAGCTTCTCTGTTGCACCTTTATAACTTCCCGCTCAATTGCCGAAGTCACTTTCCACTTGCAAAGTGGATTTGCTTTCAAAGTGGATTTGCTTTCAAAGGTGGAACTAGCAGAACTAGATAACAGCTCTGGAAAGCGAACCGAGTTTTAGCGGAAGTTGCAAAAACAGAAGCTCGTAGAGCTTTCCAGAGTCAATCAGATTGCTTGGTCGGGCTCCCCCCTCAAAAGTTCAATTTATTTGGATGATGAAGTCACAACTTTACGCCGTTAGAACTTATTGTTAGGTTGCTTAGTGAAAGACAGTAAGAACGACCTGTTTGGAAACTCACCACCTTATGTAAACCGAATAGTAGCAGCAGTTTATTCAAACAATGTTTACAACGGATACGTCAGCTATGATTTTTCATCAGCGATATTTCGGCCCTTCTTGGCAAGGGTCCTCGTCAGGCTGTCAAAGTCAGCTTGGGCTCAAAGAATATTTAGTAGCAGCAGCCTATTCAAGGCTATACTAGAAATTTTCAACATTAAATTCCTTCGTGTCCAGGAATCCTGGTTGATTTCAGTTTTTTTTCTTTTGGTTATCTACCGCTGTTTTCCCTTTTGATTTGCTAATCATCACCTGTTGACGATAGTCAAATTGTCTCTGTAAAGCAACTGATTAGCCAATTGACAATCGTAAGAATGCGTACAATTTTTATAAATCTATGTATTTGTCCTCAAACTAACAATAAGCATTCTTAATAGAACTGTGTTCTTTTGAAGAAAAGTTGTTTCTACAGGTTCGAACAAACTAGAACTTTGATGCTACCTGTCTGGTGCTGCCCTAGTGAGGCTAATTTCCTTGGCCTGCTGATGGAACCAAACAAGCTATCTGATTAGTTCTGCATAATAAGCGAGAATAGAATTTGGGTCTGTTCTCCTTATTAAGGCATACCCCAAAGAAAAGAGGAATCTTTAATACTACTGTAATACATCTTGTACGTCATGATTCGCCTTGCAACACCTATTTGAACTAAGCTATGATGGAACCCAATAAATTATTAGTCATTTGAGTGAAGCTCAGAAATCAACCATTAACAATTCATCCATACCATAGCGAGGTAGGTCAGAGCAAGGGTAGAAGCAGCTATTCAGAATCTGGCATAGGCTATGCTAAATATTAGTTGCATTTTTTGTATCTGTTCTGTTCGCTTTTTCACTCTGTTTCATATTTTTCCTGTTTTCGTCAAAACACTGAACACACTGTTTCTCATTTTCCCGTTTTTGTACGCTATTCTGAGTTCTCTGTTCCGCTGTCTGTTTTGCAAAACACGGAAATTGCTCTCCTAGAATGTTTTATCACTGTTCAGATAGAAAATTGCCGAGAGATTCACAGACAGAAAAAAAAGAATTGCAGAAGTTCGGAGGATAAAGCTGGATCCTAAAGTATGGTCGTTTTGGAATATAATTTGCAATTTAACAGATTTTCCGCTTAAGACATGCTCAGGATCCTAAATTTGCATATAATCAGAACAGCGACAAAACACGAAACAGCGTAAGCAAAATAATAGCTGCATTTGTTGCACTCCGGGCTGTCACTGGTGTTTAGTCACCAGTGTCCAGTTCTTCCCTTAAAAAGCGTTCTTTTGGTTCACCTGTGAGTTGATGAAAACCGGCTAACTCCTCGCTGAAGCCAGGCTCACAAGCAAGTTCTGGTTAGTTCCCAATGGTGAGATAAAACCGGACACTGGTTAGTTCAAAAACAGGTTAATTGACTGGTGGATGCAAAAATGGCTTATAAGAAAAACCGGAGACCACCGGTGAGAACTCCCGTGACAAAGAACGCAGCTAATGTTTTTTTTACCCAAATCAGACAACTGTGAACACAGAACACGGAAGAGAACTTGGCCTGAAAATCTTACAAGGCAACTTCTGTGCAGTTCAAAACAGGTCCTACAATCCTAGGTCATGCAGGTTTTCTTTCTAGACAGTTTTGACTTTGTTAGGATTGCAACGAAATTTGTTTCCCACATCTTCAGGCAAGGTTCGAGGCTGGATACCACTCCTGTCGACTAGGCTATGGTATCCAAAGATCTGACTCTTGTGGTGGACTGACCTGACTGTTGTCTATCAGCCTACCAAGTAAACCGGAACCAGGCAATCTTGAAATTAGGGTTAGATAAGAAGTAATAAATATAAATAAACCAAAATAAATAATCATAACAGCTGTGATTCTCCTTCTTCCTTTCCTTTTATTTAACAGAAGAAAAACAGCGAACGGGAATACCGGGATGCCAATCGTACTAATACGTAGAACCCTCGGAGTCGTACGTATAGGTTAGGTTAGGTTAGGTTAGGTTAGTTAGGTTAGGTTAGGTTAGGTTAGGTTAGGTTAGGTTAGGTTAGGTTAGGTTAGGTTAGGTTAGGTTAGGTTAGGTTAGGTTAGGTTAGGTTAGGTTAGGTTAGGTTAGGTTAGGTTAGGTTAGGTTAGGTTAGGTTAGGTTAGGTTAGGTTAGGTTAGGTTAGGTTAGGTTAGGTTAGGTTAGGTTAGGTTAGGTTAGGTTAGGTTAGGTTAGGTTAGGTTAGGTTAGGTTAGGTTAGGTTAGGTTAGGTTAGGTTAGGTTAGGTTAGGTTAGGTTAGGTTAGGTTAGGTTAGGTTAGGTTAGGTTAGGTTAGGTTAGGTTAGGTTAGGTTAGGTTAGGTTAGGTTAGGTTAGGTTAGGTTAGGTTAGGTTAGGTTAGGTTAGGTTAGGTTAGGTTAGGTTAGGTTAGGTTAGGTTAGGTTAGGTTAGGTTAGGTTAGGTTAGGTTAGGTTAGGTTAGGTTAGGTTAGGTTAGGTTAGGTTAGGTTAGGTTAGGTTAGGTTAGGTTAGGTTTAGGTTAGGTTAGGTTAGGTTAGGTTAGGTTAGGTTAGGTTAGGTTAGGTTAGGTTAGGTTAGGTTAGGTTAGGTTAGGTTAGGTTAGGTTAGGTTAGGTTAGGTTAGGTTAGGTTAGGTTAGGTTAGGTTAGGTTAGGTTAGGTTAGGTTAGGTTAGGTTAGGTTAGGTTAGGTTAGGTTAGGTTAGGTTAGGTTAGGTTAGGTTAGGTTAGGTTAGGTTAGGTTAGGTTAGGTTAGGTTAGGTTAGGTTAGGTTAGGTTAGGTTAGGTTAGGTTAGGTTAGGTTAGGTTAGGTTAGGTTAGGTTAGGTTAGGTTAGGTTAGGTTAGGTTAGGTTAGGTTAGGTTAGGTTAGGTTAGGTTAGGTTAGGTTAGGTTAGGTTAGGTTAGGTTAGGTTAGGTTAGGTTAGGTTAGGTTAGGTTAGGTTAGGTTAGGTTAGGTTAGGTTAGGTTAGGTTAGGTTAGGTTAGGTTAGGTTAGGTTAGGTTAGGTTAGGTTAGGTTAGGTTAGGTTAGGTTAGGTTAGGTTAGGTTAGGTTAGG